>JARGCV010000461.1:65000-162500 GCA_034064705.1 Bothrops alternatus | reverse complement strand
TAAGCATGAAAAGTGAAAATGTGAAACTGACCTCAAATTTGAAATGTATACATATATTCAGGTTCCCCACAGGTCAGGGAACCTAAAAAATCATGTGTTTTCTGGATCCGACCTCTCCCTGAAAAGTTACCTCTCAGCTTAGATTGCATTTCTTGGGAAATAGCCAATCAAGCATGAAAAGTGAAAATGTGAAACTGACCTCATATTTGAAATGTATACATATATTCAGGTTCCCCCCAGTTTGAGGAAACTGAAAAAACAGTTGTTTTCCGGATCTGACCTCTCCCTGAAAATTTACGCCTCGGCCTTGATTTCATTTGTTGGAAAATAGCCAATTAAGCATGAAAAGTGAAAATGTGAAACTGACCTCAAATACGAAATGTATACATATACTCAGGTTGCCCACATGTTGGGGAACCCGAAAAAACATGTCTTTACCGGATCTGATTTCTCCCTCAAAAGTTAGGCCTCGGCCTAGATTTCATTTGTTGGAAAATAGCCAATTAAGCATGAAAATTGAAAATGTGAAACTGACCTCAAATTCGAAATGTATACATATACTCAGGTTGCCCACATGTTGGGGAACCCGAAAAAACATGTCTTTACCGGATCTGATTTCTCCCTCAAAGGTTAGGCCTCGGCCTAGATTTCATTTGTTGGAAAATAGCCAATTAAGCATGAAAATTGAAAATGTGAAACTGACCTCAAATTCGAAATGTATGCATATATTCCGGTTCCCCACAGGTTGGGGAACCCGAAAAAAACATGTCTTTTCCAGATCCCACCTCTACCTGAAAAGTTACGCCTGGGGTTAGATTGGATTTGTTTGGAAATAGCCAAGTAAGCATGAAAAGTGAAAATGTGAAACTGACCTCAAATCCGAAATGTATACATATATTCAGGTTCCCCACAGATTGAGGAAACTGAAAAAACAGTTGCTTTCCGGATCTTACCTCTCCCTGAAAACTTACGCCTCGGCCTTGATTTCATTTGTTGGAAAATAGCCAATTAAGCATGAAAAGTGAAAATTTTATCCATTTCAAATACGAAATGGATACATATATTCATGTTTCCCACAAGTTGGGGAACAAGAAAAAACACGTCTTTACCGGATCCGACCTCTCCCTCAAAAGTTATGCCTCGGATTAGATTGCATTAGTTGGGAAATAGCGAATTAAGCATGAAAAGTGAAAATGTGAAACTGACATCCAATTCGAAATGTATACATATATTCAGGTTCCCCACATGTAGGTGTTGTATCCGGCCCTTCTCAGCTTAGTAAAGTCCACAGGAATATTTCTTTAAGAGTTTTATTTAACACAGTTCAAGAGATTCACTTCAAAGGAAGATGCTGGCAGTTCGTTTGCGGAACGGCCGAGTCTGACTTATTTACATTCAGCTTAAACATGCTCTCCCCCCTTCCAATAACTCACTCTTTATCTCTCAGGTTGTCCAAGACCTCATTAATCTTCTGTAGATTCCAAAAACACCAGAAAACTGAGTTCAAACTAACTCCTCGAGGTATCAGGCTACTACTTGATATTAACGTTGCTCGTTACAAAGAATTAGTCCCTCCTTCACCTTCTAATATAGTTTTCGATACGTCACTTCCCCCATGGCTTCCTTTTTCCACGTAACTGAAACCTCCGCCTATCAAACCTTCGGAATCTCGGATCAAGCCATATATTTTCCTGTTCCAAGTCTGACTCCCCGCTTTGAGATTCTGACCCAGACTGCATGCAAATCTCCTCACTGTCTGTCTCGGCTGCCGGGAGGGGAAAACACCCAGAGCGGCCTGGCTGCTCCTCCTCATCCTCTGACATTTCCCAACCTGGTCTAGAGACACCCACAACAGTAGGGGAACCTGAAAAAACATTTGTTTTCTGAATCTGACCTCTCCCTCATAAGTTAGGCCTCGGGCTAGATTTCATTTGTTGGAAAATAACCAATTAAGCATGAAAAGTGAAAATGTGAAACTGACCTCAAATACGAAATGTATACATATACTCAGGTTGCCCACAGGTTGGGGAACCCGAAAAAACATGTCTTTACCAGATCTGACCTCTCCCTCATAAGTTAGGCCTCGGCCTAGAGTGCTTTTGCTGGAAAATAGCCAATTAAGCACGAAAAGTAAAAATGTGAAACTGACCTCAAATTTGAAAAGTATACATATATTCATGCTTCCCACAGGTTGGGGAGCCAGAAAAAACACGTCTTTACCGGATCCGACCTCTCCCTCAAAAGTTAGGCCTCGGCTTAGATTGCATTAGTTGGGAAATAGCAAACTAAGCATGAAAACTGAAAATGTGAAACTGACCTCAAATTTGAAATGTATACATATATTCAGGTTCCCCACAGGTCAGGGAACCTGAAAATAATGTGTTTTCTGGATCCGACATTTCCCTGAAAAGTTAGGCCTCGGCCTAGATTTCATTTGTTGGAAAATAGCCAATTAAGCTTGAATAGTGAAAATGTGAAACTGACATCCAATTCGAAAAGTATACATATATTGAGGTTCCCCAGATGTAGGGGAACCTGAAAAAACATTTGTTTTCTGAATCCGACCTCTCCCTCATGTTAGGCCTCGGCCTAGAGTGCTTTTGCTGGAAAATAGCCAATTAAGCACGAAAAGTGAAAATGTGAAACTGACCTCAAATACGAAATGTATTCATGTTTCCCACAAGTTGGGGAACCAGAAAAAACACGTCTTTACCGGATCCGACCTCTCCCTGAAAAGTTACCTCTCGGCTTAGATTGCATTTCTTGGGAAATAGCCAATCAAGCATGAAAAGTGAAAATGTGAAACTGACCTCAAATACGAAATATATACATATATTCAGATTGCCCAAAGGTTGGGGAACCCGAAAAAACATGTTTTTGCCGGATCTGATCTCTCCCTCAAATGTTAGGCCTCGGCCTAGATTTCATTTGTTGGAAAATAGCGAATCAAGCATGAAAAGTGAAAATGTGAAACTGACCTCAAATTCGAAATGTATACATATACTCAGGTTGCCCACAGGCTGGGGAACCCGAAAAATCATGTGTTTTCTGGATCCGACCTCTCCCTGAAAAGTTAGGCCTCGGCCTAGATTTCATTTGTTGGAAAATAGCCAATTAAGCTTGAATAGTGAAAATGTGAAAATGACATCCAATTCGAAAAGTATACATATATTGAGGTTCCCCAGATGTAGAGGAACCTGAAAAAACATTTGTTTTCTGAATCCGACCTCTCCCTCATGTTAGGCCTCGGCCTAGAGTGCTTTTGCTGGAAAATAGCCAATTAAGCATGAAAAGTGAAAATGGGAAACTGACCTCAAATTCGAAATGTATACATATATTCAGGTTCCCCACAGATTGAGGAAACTGAAAAAATAGTCGTTTTCTGGATCTGACCTCTCCCTGGAAACTTACGGCTCGGCCTTGATTTCATTTGTTGGAAAATAGCCAATTAAGCATGAAAATTGAAAATGTGAAACTGACCTCAAATTCGAAATGTATGCATATATTCCGGTTCCCCACAGGTTGGGGAACCCGAAAAAAACATGTCTTTTCCAGATCCCACCTCTACCTGAAAAGTTACGCCTGGGGTTAGATTGGATTTGTTTGGAAATAGCCAAGTAAGCATGAAAAGTGAAAATGTGAAACTGACCTCAAATTCGAAATGTATACATATATTCAGGTTCCCCACAGATTGAGGAAACTGAAAAAACAGTTGCTTTCCGGATCTTACCTCTCCCTGAAAACTTATGCCTCGGCCTTGATTTCATTTGTTGGAAAATAGCCAATTAAGCATGAAAAGTGAAAATTTTATCCATTTCAAATACGAAATGGATACATATATTCATGTTTCCCACAAGTTGGGGAACAAGAAAAAACACGTCTTTACCGGATCCGACCTCTCCCTCAAAAGTTATGCCTCGGATTAGATTGCGTTAGTTGGGAAATAGCGAATTAAGCATGAAAAGTGAAAATGTGAAACTGACATCCAATTCGAAATGTATACATATATTCAGGTTCCCCACATGTAGGTGTTGTATCCGGCCCTTCTCAGCTTAGTAAAGTCCACAGGAATATTTCTTTAAGAGTTTTATTTAACACAGTTCAAGAGATTCACTTCAAAGGAAGATGCTGGCAGTTCGTTTGCGGAACGGCCGAGTCTGACTTATTTACATTCAGCTTAAACATGCTCTCCCCCCTTCCAATAACTCACTCTTTATCTCTCAGGTTGTCCAAGACCTCATTAATCTTCTGTAGATTCCAAAAACACCAGAAAACTGAGTTCAAACTAACTCCTCGAGGTATCAGGCTACTACTTGATATTAACGTTGCTCGTTACAAAGAATTAGTCCCTCCTTCACCTTCTAATATAGTTTTCGATACGTCACTTCCCCCATGGCTTCCTTTTTCCACGTAACTGAAACCTCCGCCTATCAAACCTTCGGAATCTCGGATCAAGCCATATATTTTCCTGTTCCAAGTCTGACTCCCCGCTTTGAGATTCTGACCCAGACTGCATGCAAATCTCCTCACTGTCTGTCTCGGCTGCCGGGAGCGGAAAATTAAGCATGAAAAGTGAAAATGTGAAACTGACCTCAAATTCGAAATGTATACATATATTCAGGTTCCCCACAGATTGAGGAAACTGAAAAAACAGTTGCTTTCCGGATCTGACCTCTCCCTGGAAACTTACGGCTCGGCCTTGATTTCATTTGTTGGAAAATAGCCAATTAAGCATGAAAAGTGAAAATGTGAAACTGACCTCAAATACGAAATGTATTCATGTTTCCCACAAGTTGGGGAACCCGAAAAAACATGTCTTTGCCGGATCTGACCTCTCCCTCAAACGTTTCGCCTTGGCTTAGATTGCATTAGTTGGGAAATAGCAAACTAAGCATGAAAACTGAAAATGTGAAACTGACCTCAAATTTGAAATGTATACATATATTCAGGTTCTCCACAGGTCAGGGAACCTGAAAAATAATGTGTTTTCTGGATCCGACATTTCCCTGAAAAGTTAGGCCTCCGCCTAGATTTCATTTGTTGGAAAATAGCCAATTAAGCTTGAATAGTGAAAATGTGAAACTGACCTCAAATACGAAAAGTATACATATATTGAGGTTCCCCAGATGTAGAGGAACCTGAAAAAACATTTGTTTTCTGAATCCGACCTCTCCCTCATGTTAGGCCTCGGCCTAGAGTGCTTTTGCTGGAAAATAGCCAATTAAGCACGAAAAGTAAAAATGTGAAAGTGACCTCAAATTAAGCACGAAAAGTAAAAATGTGAAAGTGACCTCAAATACGAAATGTATACATATATTCAGGTTCCCCACAGATTGAGGAAACTGAAAAAATAGTCGTTTTCCGGATCTGACCTCTCCCTGGAAACTTACAGCTCGGCCTTGATTTCATTTGTTGGAAAATAGCCAATTAAGCATGAAAAGTGAAAATGTGAAACTGACCTCAAATACGAAATGTATTCATGTTTCCCACAAGTTGGGGAACCCGAAAAAACATGTCTTTGCCGGATCTGACCTCTCCCTCAAACGTTTCGCCTTGGCTTAGATTGCATTAGTTGGGAAATAGCAAACTAAGCATGAAAACTGAAAATGTGAAACTGACCTCAAATTTGAAATGTATACATATATTCAGGTTCTCCACAGGTCAGGGAACCTGAAAAATAATGTGTTTTCTGGATCCGACATTTCCCTGAAAAGTTAGGCCTCCGCCTAGATTTCATTTGTTGGAAAATAGCCAATTAAGCTTGAATAGTGAAAATGTGAAACTGACCTCAAATACGAAAAGTATACATATATTGAGGTTCCCCAGATGTAGAGGAACCTGAAAAAACATTTGTTTTCTGAATCCGACCTCTCCCTCATGTTAGGCCTCGGCCTAGAGTGCTTTTGCTGGAAAATAGCCAATTAAGCACGAAAAGTAAAAATGTGAAAGTGACCTCAAATTAAGCACGAAAAGTAAAAATGTGAAAGTGACCTCAAATACGAAATGTATACATATATTCAGGTTCCCCACAGATTGAGGAAACTGAAAAAATAGTCGTTTTCCGGATCTGACCTCTCCCTGGAAACTTACGGCTCGGCCTTGATTTCATTTGTTGGAAAATAGCCAATTAAGCATGAAAAATGAAAATGTGAAACTGACCTCAAATACGAAATGTATTCATGTTTCCCACAAGTTGGGGAACCAGAAAAAACACGTCTTTACCGGATCCGACCTCTCCCTGAAAAGTTACCTCTCGGCTTAGATTGCATTTCTTGGGAAATAGCCAATCAAGCATGAAAAGTGAAAATGTGAAACTGACCTCAAATACGAAATATATACATATATTCAGGTTGCCCAAAGGTTGGGGAACCCGAAAAAACATGTTTTTGCCGGATCTGATCTCTCCCTCAAATGTTAGGCCTCGGCCTAGACTTCATTTGTTAGAAAATAGCGAATCAAGCATCAAAAGTGAAAATGTGAAACTGACCTCAAATTCGAAATGTATACATATACTCAGGTTGCCCACAGGTTGGGGAACCCGAAAAAACATGTCTTTGCCGGATCTGACCTCTCCCTCAAACGTTTCGCCTTGGCTTAGATTGCATTATTTGGGAAATAGCAAACTAAGCATGAAAACTGAAAATGTGAAACTGACCTCAAATTTGAAATGTATACATATATTCAGGTTCCCCACAGGTCAGGGAACCTGAAAAATAATGTGTTTCCTGGATCCGACATTTCCCTGAAAAGTTAGGCCTCGGCCTAGATTTCATTTGTTGGAAAATAGCCAATTAAGCTTGAATAGTGAAAATGTGAAACTGAGATCCAATTCGAAAAGTATACATATATTGAGGTTCCCCAGATGTAGAGGAACCTGAAAAAACATTTGTTTTCTGAATCCGACCTCTCCCTCATGTTAGGCCTCGGCCTAGAGTGCTTTTGCTGGAAAATAGCCAATCAAGCATGAAAAGTGAAAATGTGAAACTGACCTCAAATTCGAAACGTATACATATACTCAGGTTGCCCACAGGTTGGGGAACCCGAAAAAACATGTCTTTGCCGGATCTGACCTCTCCCTCAAACGTTTCGCCTTGGCTTAGATTGCATTATTTGGGAAATAGCAAACTAAGCATGAAAACTGAAAATGTGAAACTGACCTCAAATTTGAAATGTATACATATATTCAGGTTCCCCACAGGTCAGGGAACCTGAAAAATAATGTGTTTTCTGGATCCGACATTTCCCTGAAAAGTTAGGCCTCGGCCTAGATTTCATTTGTTGGAAAATAGCCAATTAAGCTTGAATAGTGAAAATGTGAAACTGACATCCAATTCGAAAAGTATACATATATTGAGGTTCCCCAGATGTAGGGGAACCTGAAAAAACATTTGTTTTCTGAATCCGACCTCTCCCTCGTGTTAGGCCTCGGCCTAGAGTGCTTTTGCTGGAAAATAGCCAACAAGCATGAAAAGTGAAAATGTGAAACTGACCTCAAATGTGAAATGTATACATATATTCAGGTTCCCCACAGGTCGGGGAACCCGAAAAATCATGTGTTTTCTGGATCCGACCTCTCCCTGAAAAGTTAGGCCTCGGCCAAGATTTCATTTGTTGGAAAATAGCCAATTAAGCTTGAATAGTGAAAATGTGAAACTGACCTCAAATTCGAAATGTATACATATACTTAGGTTGCCCACAGGTTGGGGAACCCGAAAAAACATGTCTTTGCCGGATCTGACCTCTCCCTCAAACGTTTCGCCTTGGCTTAGATTGCATTAGTTGGGAAATAGCAAACTAAGCATGAAAACTGAAAATGTGAAACTGACCTCAAATTTGAAATGTATACATATATTCAGGTTCCCCACAGGTCAGGGAACCTGAAAAATAATGTGTTTTCTGGATCCGACATTTCCCTGAAAAGTTAGGCCTCGGCCTAGATTTCATTTGTTGGAAAATAGCCAATTAAGCTTGAATAGTGAAAATGTGAAACTGACATCCAATTCGAAAAGTATACATATATTGAGGTTCCCCAGATGTAGAGGAACCTGAAAAAACATTTGTTTTCTGAATCCGACCTCTCCCTCATGTTAGGCCTTGGCCTAGAGTGCTTTTGCTGGAAAATAGCCAATCAAGCATGAAAAGTGAAAATGTGAAACTGACCTCAAATTTGAAATGTATACATATATTCAGGTTCCCCACAGGTCGGGGAACCCGAAAAATCATGTGTTTTCTGGATCCGACCTCTCCCTGAAAAGTTAGGCCTCGGCCTAGATTTCATTTGTTGGAAAATAGCCAATTAAGCTTGAATAGTGAAAATGTGAAACTGACCTCAAATTCGAAATCTATACATATACTCAGGTTGCCCACAGGTTGGGGAACCCGAAAAAACATATCTTTGCCGGATCTGACCTCCCCCTCAAACGTTTCACCTTGGCTTAGATTGCATTAGTTGGGAAATAGCAAACTAAGCATGAAAACTGAAAATGTGAAACTGACCTCAAATTTGAAATGTATACATATATTCAGGTTCCCCACACGTCAGGGAACCTGAAAAATAATGTGTTTTCTGGATCCGACATTTCCCTGAAAAGTTAGGCCTCGGCCTAGATTTCATTTGTTGGAAAATAGCCAATTAAGCTTGAATAGTGAAAATGTGAAACTGACATCCAATTCGAAAAGTATACATATATTGAGGTTCCCCAGATGTAGAGGAACCTGAAAAAACATTTGTTTTCTGAATCCGACCTCTCCCTCATGTTAGGCCTCGGCCTAGAGTGCTTTTGCTGGAAAATAGCCAATCAAGCATGAAAAGTGAAAATGTGAAACTGACCTCAAATTTGAAATGTATACATATATTCAGGTTCCCCACAGGTCGGGGAACCCGAAAAATCATGTGTTTTCTGGATCCGACCTCTCCCTGAAAAGTTAGGCCTCGGCCTAGATTTCATTTGTTGGAAAATAGCCAATTAAGCTTGAATAGTGAAAATGTGAAACTGACCTCAAATTCGAAATGTATACATATACTCAGGTTGCCCACAGGTTGGGGAACCCGAAAAAACATGTCTTTGCCGGATCTGACCTCTCCCTCGTGTTAGGCCTCGGCCTAGAGTGCTTTTGCTGGAAAATAGCCAATTAAGCATGAAAAGTGAAAATGTGAAACTGACATCCAATTCGAAAAGTATACATATATTGAGGTTCCCCAGATGTAGGGGAACCTGAAAAAACATTTGTTTTCTGAATCCGACCTCTCCCTCGTGTTAGGCCTCGGCCTAGAGTGCTTTTGCTGGAAAATAGCCAATTAAGCATGAAAAGTGAAAATGTGAAACTGACCTCAAATTCGAAAAGTATACATATATTGAGGTTCCCCAGATGTAGGGGAACCTGAAAAAACATTTGTTTTCTGAATCCGACCTCTCCCTCGTGTTAGGCCTCGGCCTAGAGTGCTTTTGCTGGAAAATAGCCAATTAAGCATGAAAAGTGAAAATGTGAAACTGACCTCAAATTCGAAAAGTATACATATATTGAGGTTCCCCAGATGTAGGGGAACCTGAAAAAACATTTGTTTTCTGAATCCGACCTCTCCCTCGTGTTAGGCCTCGGCCTAGAGTTCTTTTGCTGGAAAATAGCCAATTAAGCATGAAAAGTGAAAATGTGAAACTGACCTCAAATTCGAAATGTATACATATATTCAGGTTCCCCACAGATTGAGGAAACTGAAAAAATAGTTGTTTTCCGGATCTGACCTCTCCCTGAAAACTTACGCCTCGGCCTTGATTTCATTTGTTGGAAAATAGCCAATTAAGCTTGAATAGTGAAAATGTGAAACTGACCTCAAATTTGAAATGTATACATATATTCAGGTTCCCCACAGGTCAGGGAACCTGAAAAATAATGTGTTTTCTGGATCTGACATTTCCCTGAAAAGTTAGGCCTCGGCCTAGATTTCATTTGTTGGAAAATAGCCAATTCAGCATGAAAAGTGAAAATGTGAAACTGACCTCAAATACGAAATATATACATATACTCAGGTTGCCCAAAGGTTGCTGAACCCGAAAAAACATGTTTTTGCCGGATCCGACCTCTCCCTGAAAAGTTAGGCCTCGGCCTAGATTTCATTTGTTGGAAAATAGCGAATCAAGCATGAAAAGTGAAAATGTGAAACTGACCTCAAATTTGAAATGTATACATATATTCAGGTTCCCCACAGGTCGGGGAACCCGAAAAATCATGTGTTTTCTGGATCCGACCTTTCCCTGAAAAGTTAGGCCTCGGCCTAGATTTCATTTGTTGGAAAATAGCCAATTAAGCTTGAATAGTGAAAATGTGAAACTCACATCCAATTCGAAAAGTATACATATATTGAGGTTCCCCAGATGTAGGGGAACCTGAGAAAACATTTGTTTTCTGAATCCGACCTCTCCCTCGTGTTAGGCCTCGGCCTAGAGTTCTTTTGCTGGAAAATAGCCAATTAAGCATGAAAAGTGAAAATGTGAAACTGACCTCAAATACGAAATGTATTCATGTTTCCCACAAGTTGGGGAACCAGAAAAAACACGTCTTTACCAGATCCGACCTCTCCCTGAAAAGTTACCTCTCGGCTTAGATTGCATTTCTTGGGAAATAGCCAATCAAGCATGAAAAGTGAAAATGTGAAACTGACATCCAATTCGAAAAGTATACATATATTGAGGTTCCCCAGATGTAGGCGAACCTGAAAAAACATTTGTTTTCTGAATCCGACCTCTCCCTCATGTTAGGCCTCGGCCTAGAGTGCTTTTGCTGGAAAATAGCCAATCAAGCATGAAAAGTGAAAATGTGAAACTGACCTCAAATTCGAAATGTATACATATACTCAGGTTGCCCAAAGGTTGCTGAACCTGAAAAAACATGTCTTTGCCGGATCTGACCTCTCCCTCAAACGTTTCGCCTTGGCTTAGATTGCATTAGTTGGGAAATAGCAAACTAAGCATGAAAACTGAAAATGTGAAACTGACCTCAAATTTGAAATGTATACATATATTCAGGTTCCCCACAGGTCAGGGAACCTGAAAAATAATGTGTTTTCTGGATCCGACATTTCCCTGAAAAGTTAGGCCTCGGCCTAGATTTCATTTGTTGGAAAATAGCCAATTAAGCTTGAATAGTGAAAATGTGAAACTGACATCCAATTCGAAAAGTATACATATATTGAGGTTCCCCAGATGTAGAGGAACCTGAAAAAACATTTGTTTTCTGAATCCGACCTCTCCCTCATGTTAGGCCTTGGCCTAGAGTGCTTTTGCTGGAAAATAGCCAATCAAGCATGAAAAGTGAAAATGTGAAACTGACCTCAAATTTGAAATGTATACATATATTCAGGTTCCCCACAGGTCGGGGAACCCGAAAAATCATGTGTTTTCTGGATCCGACCTCTCCCTGAAAAGTTAGGCCTCGGCCTAGATTTCATTTGTTGGAAAATAGCCAATTAAGCTTGAATAGTGAAAATGTGAAACTGACCTCAAATTCGAAATCTATACATATACTCAGGTTGCCCACAGGTTGGGGAACCCGAAAAAACATATCTTTGCCGGATCTGACCTCCCCCTCAAACGTTTCACCTTGGCTTAGATTGCATTAGTTGGGAAATAGCAAACTAAGCATGAAAACTGAAAATGTGAAACTGACCTCAAATTTGAAATGTATACATATATTCAGGTTCCCCACAGGTCAGGGAACCTGAAAAATAATGTGTTTTCTGGATCCGACATTTCCCTGAAAAGTTAGGCCTCGGCCTAGATTTCATTTGTTGGAAAATAGCCAATTAAGCTTGAATAGTGAAAATGTGAAACTGACATCCAATTCGAAAAGTATACATATATTGAGGTTCCCCAGATGTAGAGGAACCTGAAAAAAAATTTGTTTTCTGAATCCGACCTCTCCCTCATGTTAGGCCTCGGCCTAGAGTGCTTTTGCTGGAAAATAGCCAATCAAGCATGAAAAGTGAAAATGTGAAACTGACCTCAAATTTGAAATGTATACATATATTCAGGTTCCCCACAGGTCGGGGAACCCGAAAAATCATGTGTTTTCTGGATCCGACCTCTCCCTGAAAAGTTAGGCCTCGGCCTAGATTTCATTTGTTGGAAAATAGCCAATTAAGCTTGAATAGTGAAAATGTGAAACTGACCTCAAATTCGAAATGTATACATATACTCAGGTTGCCCACAGGTTGGGGAACCCGAAAAAACATGTCTTTGCCGGATCTGACCTCTCCCTCGTGTTAGGCCTCGGCCTAGAGTGCTTTTGCTGGAAAATAGCCAATTAAGCATGAAAAGTGAAAATGTGAAACTGACATCCAATTCGAAAAGTATACATATATTGAGGTTCCCCAGATGTAGGGGAACCTGAAAAAACATTTGTTTTCTGAATCCGACCTCTCCCTCGTGTTAGGCCTCGGCCTAGAGTGCTTTTGCTGGAAAATAGCCAATTAAGCATGAAAAGTGAAAATGTGAAACTGACCTCAAATTCGAAAAGTATACATATATTGAGGTTCCCCAGATGTAGGGGAACCTGAAAAAACATTTGTTTTCTGAATCCGACCTCTCCCTCGTGTTAGGCCTCGGCCTAGAGTTCTTTTGCTGGAAAATAGCCAATTAAGCATGAAAAGTGAAAATGTGAAACTGACCTCAAATTCGAAATGTATACATATATTCAGGTTCCCCACAGATTGAGGAAACTGAAAAAATAGTTGTTTTCCGGATCTGACCTCTCCCTGAAAACTTACGCCTCGGCCTTGATTTCATTTGTTGGAAAATAGCCAATTAAGCTTGAATAGTGAAAATGTGAAACTGACCTCAAATTTGAAATGTATACATATATTCAGGTTCCCCACAGGTCAGGGAACCTGAAAAATAATGTGTTTTCTGGATCTGACATTTCCCTGAAAAGTTAGGCCTCGGCCTAGATTTCATTTGTTGGAAAATAGCCAATTCAGCATGAAAAGTGAAAATGTGAAACTGACCTCAAATACGAAATATATACATATACTCAGGTTGCCCAAAGGTTGCTGAACCCGAAAAAACATGTTTTTGCCGGATCCGACCTCTCCCTGAAAAGTTAGGCCTCGGCCTAGATTTCATTTGTTGGAAAATAGCGAATCAAGCATGAAAAGTGAAAATGTGAAACTGACCTCAAATTTGAAATGTATACATATATTCAGGTTCCCCACAGGTCGGGGAACCCGAAAAATCATGTGTTTTCTGGATCCGACCTTTCCCTGAAAAGTTAGGCCTCGGCCTAGATTTCATTTGTTGGAAAATAGCCAATTAAGCTTGAATAGTGAAAATGTGAAACTCACATCCAATTCGAAAAGTATACATATATTGAGGTTCCCCAGATGTAGGGGAACCTGAGAAAACATTTGTTTTCTGAATCCGACCTCTCCCTCGTGTTAGGCCTCGGCCTAGAGTTCTTTTGCTGGAAAATAGCCAATTAAGCATGAAAAGTGAAAATGTGAAACTGACCTCAAATACGAAATGTATTCATGTTTCCCACAAGTTGGGGAACCAGAAAAAACACGTCTTTACCAGATCCGACCTCTCCCTGAAAAGTTACCTCTCGGCTTAGATTGCATTTCTTGGGAAATAGCCAATCAAGCATGAAAAGTGAAAATGTGAAACTGACATCCAATTCGAAAAGTATACATATATTGAGGTTCCCCAGATGTAGGCGAACCTGAAAAAACATTTGTTTTCTGAATCCGACCTCTCCCTCATGTTAGGCCTCGGCCTAGAGTGCTTTTGCTGGAAAATAGCCAATCAAGCATGAAAAGTGAAAATGTGAAACTGACCTCAAATTCGAAATGTATACATATACTCAGGTTGCCCAAAGGTTGCTGAACCTGAAAAAACATGTCTTTGCCGGATCTGACCTCTCCCTCAAACGTTTCGCCTTGGCTTAGATTGCATTAGTTGGGAAATAGCAAACTAAGCATGAAAACTGAAAATGTGAAACTGACCTCAAATTTGAAATGTATACATATATTCAGGTTCCCCACAGGTCAGGGAACCTGAAAAATAATGTGTTTTCTGGATCCGACATTTCCCTGAAAAGTTAGGCCTCGGCCTAGATTTCATTTGTTGGAAAATAGCCAATTAAGCTTGAATAGTGAAAATGTGAAACTGACATCCAATTCGAAAAGTATACATATATTGAGGTTCCCCAGATGTAGAGGAACCTGAAAAAACATTTGTTTTCTGAATCCGACCTCTCCCTCATGTTAGGCCTTGGCCTAGAGTGCTTTTGCTGGAAAATAGCCAATCAAGCATGAAAAGTGAAAATGTGAAACTGACCTCAAATTTGAAATGTATACATATATTCAGGTTCCCCACAGGTCGGGGAACCCGAAAAATCATGTGTTTTCTGGATCCGACCTCTCCCTGAAAAGTTAGGCCTCGGCCTAGATTTCATTTGTTGGAAAATAGCCAATTAAGCTTGAATAGTGAAAATGTGAAACTGACCTCAAATTCGAAATCTATACATATACTCAGGTTGCCCACAGGTTGGGGAACCCGAAAAAACATATCTTTGCCGGATCTGACCTCCCCCTCAAACGTTTCACCTTGGCTTAGATTGCATTAGTTGGGAAATAGCAAACTAAGCATGAAAACTGAAAATGTGAAACTGACCTCAAATTTGAAATGTATACATATATTCAGGTTCCCCACAGGTCAGGGAACCTGAAAAATAATGTGTTTTCTGGATCCGACATTTCCCTGAAAAGTTAGGCCTCGGCCTAGATTTCATTTGTTGGAAAATAGCCAATTAAGCTTGAATAGTGAAAATGTGAAACTGACATCCAATTCGAAAAGTATACATATATTGAGGTTCCCCAGATGTAGAGGAACCTGAAAAAACATTTGTTTTCTGAATCCGACCTCTCCCTCATGTTAGGCCTCGGCCTAGAGTGCTTTTGCTGGAAAATAGCCAATCAAGCATGAAAAGTGAAAATGTGAAACTGACCTCAAATTTGAAATGTATACATATATTCAGGTTCCCCACAGGTCGGGGAACCCGAAAAATCATGTGTTTTCTGGATCCGACCTCTCCCTGAAAAGTTAGGCCTCGGCCTAGATTTCATTTGTTGGAAAATAGCCAATTAAGCTTGAATAGTGAAAATGTGAAACTGACCTCAAATTCGAAATGTATACATATACTCAGGTTGCCCACAGGTTGGGGAACCCGAAAAAACATGTCTTTGCCGGATCTGACCTCTCCCTCGTGTTAGGCCTCGGCCTAGAGTGCTTTTGCTGGAAAATAGCCAATTAAGCATGAAAAGTGAAAATGTGAAACTGACATCCAATTCGAAAAGTATACATATATTGAGGTTCCCCAGATGTAGGGGAACCTGAAAAAACATTTGTTTTCTGAATCCGACCTCTCCCTCGTGTTAGGCCTCGGCCTAGAGTGCTTTTGCTGGAAAATAGCCAATTAAGCATGAAAAGTGAAAATGTGAAACTGACCTCAAATTCGAAAAGTATACATATATTGAGGTTCCCCAGATGTAGGGGAACCTGAAAAAACATTTGTTTTCTGAATCCGACCTCTCCCTCGTGTTAGGCCTCGGCCTAGAGTTCTTTTGCTGGAAAATAGCCAATTAAGCATGAAAAGTGAAAATGTGAAACTGACCTCAAATTCGAAATGTATACATATATTCAGGTTCCCCACAGATTGAGGAAACTGAAAAAATAGTTGTTTTCCGGATCTGACCTCTCCCTGAAAACTTACGCCTCGGCCTTGATTTCATTTGTTGGAAAATAGCCAATTAAGCTTGAATAGTGAAAATGTGAAACTGACCTCAAATTTGAAATGTATACATATATTCAGGTTCCCCACAGGTCAGGGAACCTGAAAAATAATGTGTTTTCTGGATCTGACATTTCCCTGAAAAGTTAGGCCTCGGCCTAGATTTCATTTGTTGGAAAATAGCCAATTCAGCATGAAAAGTGAAAATGTGAAACTGACCTCAAATACGAAATATATACATATACTCAGGTTGCCCAAAGGTTGCTGAACCCGAAAAAACATGTTTTTGCCGGATCCGACCTCTCCCTGAAAAGTTAGGCCTCGGCCTAGATTTCATTTGTTGGAAAATAGCGAATCAAGCATGAAAAGTGAAAATGTGAAACTGACCTCAAATTTGAAATGTATACATATATTCAGGTTCCCCACAGGTCGGGGAACCCGAAAAATCATGTGTTTTCTGGATCCGACCTTTCCCTGAAAAGTTAGGCCTCGGCCTAGATTTCATTTGTTGGAAAATAGCCAATTAAGCTTGAATAGTGAAAATGTGAAACTCACATCCAATTCGAAAAGTATACATATATTGAGGTTCCCCAGATGTAGGGGAACCTGAGAAAACATTTGTTTTCTGAATCCGACCTCTCCCTCGTGTTAGGCCTCGGCCTAGAGTTCTTTTGCTGGAAAATAGCCAATTAAGCATGAAAAGTGAAAATGTGAAACTGACCTCAAATACGAAATGTATTCATGTTTCCCACAAGTTGGGGAACCAGAAAAAACACGTCTTTACCAGATCCGACCTCTCCCTGAAAAGTTACCTCTCGGCTTAGATTGCATTTCTTGGGAAATAGCCAATCAAGCATGAAAAGTGAAAATGTGAAACTGACATCCAATTCGAAAAGTATACATATATTGAGGTTCCCCAGATGTAGGCGAACCTGAAAAAACATTTGTTTTCTGAATCCGACCTCTCCCTCATGTTAGGCCTCGGCCTAGAGTGCTTTTGCTGGAAAATAGCCAATCAAGCATGAAAAGTGAAAATGTGAAACTGACCTCAAATTCGAAATGTATACATATACTCAGGTTGCCCAAAGGTTGCTGAACCTGAAAAAACATGTCTTTGCCGGATCTGACCTCTCCCTCAAACGTTTCGCCTTGGCTTAGATTGCATTAGTTGGGAAATAGCAAACTAAGCATGAAAACTGAAAATGTGAAACTGACCTCAAATTTGAAATGTATACATATATTCAGGTTCCCCACAGGTCAGGGAACCTGAAAAATAATGTGTTTTCTGGATCCGACATTTCCCTGAAAAGTTAGGCCTCGGCCTAGATTTCATTTGTTGGAAAATAGCCAATTAAGCTTGAATAGTGAAAATGTGAAACTGACATCCAATTCGAAAAGTATACATATATTGAGGTTCCCCAGATGTAGAGGAACCTGAAAAAACATTTGTTTTCTGAATCCGACCTCTCCCTCATGTTAGGCCTTGGCCTAGAGTGCTTTTGCTGGAAAATAGCCAATCAAGCATGAAAAGTGAAAATGTGAAACTGACCTCAAATTTGAAATGTATACATATATTCAGGTTCCCCACAGGTCGGGGAACCCGAAAAATCATGTGTTTTCTGGATCCGACCTCTCCCTGAAAAGTTAGGCCTCGGCCTAGATTTCATTTGTTGGAAAATAGCCAATTAAGCTTGAATAGTGAAAATGTGAAACTGACCTCAAATTCGAAATCTATACATATACTCAGGTTGCCCACAGGTTGGGGAACCCGAAAAAACATATCTTTGCCGGATCTGACCTCCCCCTCAAACGTTTCACCTTGGCTTAGATTGCATTAGTTGGGAAATAGCAAACTAAGCATGAAAACTGAAAATGTGAAACTGACCTCAAATTTGAAATGTATACATATATTCAGGTTCCCCACAGGTCAGGGAACCTGAAAAATAATGTGTTTTCTGGATCCGACATTTCCCTGAAAAGTTAGGCCTCGGCCTAGATTTCATTTGTTGGAAAATAGCCAATTAAGCTTGAATAGTGAAAATGTGAAACTGACATCCAATTCGAAAAGTATACATATATTGAGGTTCCCCAGATGTAGAGGAACCTGAAAAAACATTTGTTTTCTGAATCCGACCTCTCCCTCATGTTAGGCCTCGGCCTAGAGTGCTTTTGCTGGAAAATAGCCAATCAAGCATGAAAAGTGAAAATGTGAAACTGACCTCAAATTTGAAATGTATACATATATTCAGGTTCCCCACAGGTCGGGGAACCCGAAAAATCATGTGTTTTCTGGATCCGACCTCTCCCTGAAAAGTTAGGCCTCGGCCTAGATTTCATTTGTTGGAAAATAGCCAATTAAGCTTGAATAGTGAAAATGTGAAACTGACCTCAAATTCGAAATGTATACATATACTCAGGTTGCCCACAGGTTGGGGAACCCGAAAAAACATGTCTTTGCCGGATCTGACCTCTCCCTCGTGTTAGGCCTCGGCCTAGAGTGCTTTTGCTGGAAAATAGCCAATTAAGCATGAAAAGTGAAAATGTGAAACTGACATCCAATTCGAAAAGTATACATATATTGAGGTTCCCCAGATGTAGGGGAACCTGAAAAAACATTTGTTTTCTGAATCCGACCTCTCCCTCGTGTTAGGCCTCGGCCTAGAGTGCTTTTGCTGGAAAATAGCCAATTAAGCATGAAAAGTGAAAATGTGAAACTGACCTCAAATTCGAAAAGTATACATATATTGAGGTTCCCCAGATGTAGGGGAACCTGAAAAAACATTTGTTTTCTGAATCCGACCTCTCCCTCGTGTTAGGCCTCGGCCTAGAGTTCTTTTGCTGGAAAATAGCCAATTAAGCATGAAAAGTGAAAATGTGAAACTGACCTCAAATTCGAAATGTATACATATATTCAGGTTCCCCACAGATTGAGGAAACTGAAAAAATAGTTGTTTTCCGGATCTGACCTCTCCCTGAAAACTTACGCCTCGGCCTTGATTTCATTTGTTGGAAAATAGCCAATTAAGCTTGAATAGTGAAAATGTGAAACTGACCTCAAATTTGAAATGTATACATATATTCAGGTTCCCCACAGGTCAGGGAACCTGAAAAATAATGTGTTTTCTGGATCTGACATTTCCCTGAAAAGTTAGGCCTCGGCCTAGATTTCATTTGTTGGAAAATAGCCAATTCAGCATGAAAAGTGAAAATGTGAAACTGACCTCAAATACGAAATATATACATATACTCAGGTTGCCCAAAGGTTGCTGAACCCGAAAAAACATGTTTTTGCCGGATCCGACCTCTCCCTGAAAAGTTAGGCCTCGGCCTAGATTTCATTTGTTGGAAAATAGCGAATCAAGCATGAAAAGTGAAAATGTGAAACTGACCTCAAATTTGAAATGTATACATATATTCAGGTTCCCCACAGGTCGGGGAACCCGAAAAATCATGTGTTTTCTGGATCCGACCTTTCCCTGAAAAGTTAGGCCTCGGCCTAGATTTCATTTGTTGGAAAATAGCCAATTAAGCTTGAATAGTGAAAATGTGAAACTCACATCCAATTCGAAAAGTATACATATATTGAGGTTCCCCAGATGTAGGGGAACCTGAGAAAACATTTGTTTTCTGAATCCGACCTCTCCCTCGTGTTAGGCCTCGGCCTAGAGTTCTTTTGCTGGAAAATAGCCAATTAAGCATGAAAAGTGAAAATGTGAAACTGACCTCAAATACGAAATGTATTCATGTTTCCCACAAGTTGGGGAACCAGAAAAAACACGTCTTTACCAGATCCGACCTCTCCCTGAAAAGTTACCTCTCGGCTTAGATTGCATTTCTTGGGAAATAGCCAATCAAGCATGAAAAGTGAAAATGTGAAACTGACATCCAATTCGAAAAGTATACATATATTGAGGTTCCCCAGATGTAGGCGAACCTGAAAAAACATTTGTTTTCTGAATCCGACCTCTCCCTCATGTTAGGCCTCGGCCTAGAGTGCTTTTGCTGGAAAATAGCCAATCAAGCATGAAAAGTGAAAATGTGAAACTGACCTCAAATTCGAAATGTATACATATACTCAGGTTGCCCAAAGGTTGCTGAACCTGAAAAAACATGTTTTTGCCGGATCCGACCTCTCCCTGAAAAGTTAGGCCTCGGCCTAGATTTCATTTGTTGGAAAATAGCCAATTATGCTTGAATAGTGAAAATGTGAAACTGACCTCAAATTCGAAATGTATACATATACTCAGGTTGCCCACAGGTTGGGGAACCCGTAAAAACATGTCTTTGCCGGATCTGACCTCTCCCTCAAACGTTTCGCCTTGGCTTAGATTGCATTAGTTGGGAAATAGCAAACTAAGCATGAAAACTGAAAATGTGAAACTGACCTCAAATTTGAAATGTATACATATATTCAGGTTCCCCACAAGTCAGGGAACCTGAAAAATAATGTGTTTTCTGGATCCGACATTTCCCTGAAAAGTTAGGCCTCGGCCTAGATTTCATTTGTTGGAAAATAGCCAATTAAGCTTGAATAGTGAAAATGTGAAACTGACATCCAATTCGAAAAGTATACATATATTGAGGTTCCCCAGATGTAGGGGAACCTGAAAAAACATTTGTTTTCTGAATCCGACCTCTCCCTCGTGTTAGGCCTCGGCCTAGAGTGCTTTTGCTGGAAAATAGCCAATCAAGCATGAAAAGTGAAAATGTGAAACTGACCTCAAATTTGAAATGTATACATATATTCAGGTTCCCCACAGGTCGGGGAACCCGAAAAATCATGTGTTTTCTGGATCCGACCTCTCCCTGAAAAGTTAGGCCTCGGCCTAGATTTCATTTGTTGGAAAATAGCCAATTAAGCTTGAATAGTGAAAATGTGAAACTGACCTCAAATTCGAAATGTATACATATACTCAGGTTGCCCACAGGTTGGGGAACCCGAAAAAACATGTCTTTGCCGGATCTGACCTCTCCCTCAAACGTTTCGCCTTGGCTTAGATTGCATTAGTTGGGAAATAGCAAACTAAGCATGAAAAGTGAAAATGTGAAACTGACCTCAAATTTGAAATGTATACATATATTCAGGTTCCCCACAGGTCGGGGAACCCGAAAAATCATGTGTTTTCTGGATCCGACCTTTCCCTGAAAAGTTAGGCCTCGGCCTAGATTTCATTTGTTGGAAAATAGCCAATTAAGCTTGAATAGTGAAAATGTGAAACTCACATCCAATTCGAAAAGTATACATATATTGAGGTTCCCCAGATGTAGGGGAACCTGAGAAAACATTTGTTTTCTGAATCCGACCTCTCCCTCGTGTTAGGCCTCGGCCTAGAGTTCTTTTGCTGGAAAATAGCCAATTAAGCATGAAAAGTGAAAATGTGAAACTGACCTCAAATACGAAATGTATTCATGTTTCCCACAAGTTGGGGAACCAGAAAAAACACGTCTTTACCAGATCCGACCTCTCCCTGAAAAGTTACCTCTCGGCTTAGATTGCATTTCTTGGGAAATAGCCAATCAAGCATGAAAAGTGAAAATGTGAAACTGACATCCAATTCGAAAAGTATACATATATTGAGGTTCCCCAGATGTAGGCGAACCTGAAAAAACATTTGTTTTCTGAATCCGACCTCTCCCTCATGTTAGGCCTCGGCCTAGAGTGCTTTTGCTGGAAAATAGCCAATCAAGCATGAAAAGTGAAAATGTGAAACTGACCTCAAATTCGAAATGTATACATATACTCAGGTTGCCCAAAGGTTGGGGAACCCGAAAAAACATGTTTTTGCCGGATCTGATCTCTCCCTCAAATGTTAGGCCTCGGCCTAGATTTCATTTGTTGGAAAATAGCCAATTAAGCTTGAATAGTGAAAATGTGAAACTGACCTCAAATTCGAAATGTATACATATACTCAGGTTGCCCACAGGTTGGGGAACCCGAAAAAACATGTCTTTGCCGGATCTGACCTCTCCCTCAAACGTTTCGCCTTGCCTTAGATTGCATTAGTTGGGAAATAGCCAATTAAGCATGAAAAGTGAAAATGTGAAACTGACCTCAAATTCGAAATGTATACATATATTCAGGTTCCCCACAGATTGAGGAAACTGAAAAAATAGTCGTTTTCCGGATCTGACCTCTCCCTGGAAACTTACGGCTCGGCCTTGATTTCATTTGTTGGAAAATAGCCAATTAAGCATGAAAAGTGAAAATGTGAAACTGACCTCAAATATGAAATATATACATATATTCAGGTTGCCCAAAGGTTGGGGAACCCGAAAAAACATGTTTTTGCCGGATCTGATCTCTCCCTCAAATGTTAGGCCTCGGCCTAGATTTCATTTGTTGGAAAATAGCCAATTAAGCTTGAATAGTGAAAATGTGAAACTGACCTCAAATTCGAAATGTATACATATACTCAGGTTGCCCACAGGTTGGGGAACCCGAAAAAACATGTCTTTGCCGGATCTGACCTCTCCCTCAAACGTTTCGCCTTGCCTTAGATTGCATTAGTTGGGAAATAGCCAATTAAGCATGAAAAGTGAAAATGTGAAACTGACCTCAAATTCGAAATGTATACATATATTCAGGTTCCCCACAGATTGAGGAAACTGAAAAAATAGTCGTTTTCCGGATCTGACCTCTCCCTGGAAACTTACGGCTCGGCCTTGATTTCATTTGTTGGAAAATAGCCAATTAAGCATGAAAAGTGAAAATGTGAAACTGACCTCAAATATGAAATATATTCATGTTTCCCACAAGTTGGGGAACCAGAAAAAACACGTCTTTACCAGATCCGACCTCTCCCTGAAAAGTTACCTCTCGGCTTAGATTGCATTTCTTGGGAAATAGCCAATCAAGCATGAAAAGTGAAAATGTGAAACTGACATCCAATTCGAAAAGTATACATATATTGAGGTTCCCCAGATGTAGACGAACCTGAAAAAACATTTGTTTTCTGAATCCGACCTCTCCCTCATGTTAGGCCTCGGCCTAGAGTGCTTTTGCTGGAAAATAGCCAATCAAGCATGAAAAGTGAAAATGTGAAACTGACCTCAAATTCGAAATGTATACATATACTCAGGTTGCCCACAGGTTGGGGAACCCGGAAAAACATGTCTTTGCCGGATCTGACCTCTCCCTCAAACGTTTCGCCTTGGCTTAGATTGCATTAGTTGGGAAATAGCAAACTAAGCATGAAAACTGAAAATGTGAAACTGACCTCAAATTTGAAATGTATACATATATTCAGGTTCCCCACAAGTCAGGGAACCTGAAAAATAATGTGTTTTCTGGATCCGACATTTCCCTGAAAAGTTAGGCCTCTGCCTAGATTTCATTTGTTGGAAAATAGCCAATTAAGCTTGAATAGTGAAAATGTGAAACTGACATCCAATTCGAAAAGTATACATATATTGAGGTTCCCCAGATGTAGGGGAACCTGAAAAAACATTTGTTTTCTGAATCCGACCTCTCCCTCGTGTTAGGCCTCGGCCTAGAGTGCTTTTGCTGGAAAATAGCCAATCAAGCATGAAAAGTGAAAATGTGAAACTGACCTCAAATTTGAAATGTATACATATATTCAGGTTCCCCACAGGTCGGGGAACCCGAAAAATCATGTGTTTTCTGGATCCGACCTCTCCCTGAAAAGTTAGGCCTCGGCCTAGATTTCATTTGTTGGAAAATAGCCAATTAAGCTTGAATAGTGAAAATGTGAAACTGACCTCAAATTTGAAATGTATACATATATTGAGGTTCCCCACAGGTCTGGGAACCCGAAAAATCATGTGTTTTCTGGATCTGACCTTTCCCTGAAAAGTTAGGCCTCGGCCTAGATTTCATTTGTTGGAAAATAGCCAATTAAGCTTGAATAGTGAAAATGTGAAACTGACATCCAATTCGAAAAGTATACATATACTGAGGTTCCCCAGATGTAGGGGAACATGAAAAAACATTTGTTTTCTGAATCCGACCTCTCCCTCGTGTTAGGCCTCGGCCTAGAGTGCTTTTGCTGGAAAATAGCCAATTAAGCACGAAAAGTAAAAATGTGAAAGTGACCTCAAATTAAGCACGAAAAGTAAAAATGTGAAACGAAAATACGAAATGTATTCATGTTTCCCACAAGTTGGGGAACCAGAAAAAACACGTCTTTACCAGATCCGACCTCTCCCTGAAAAGTTACCTCTCGGCTTAGATTGCATTTCTTGGGAAATAGCCAATCAAGCATGAAAAGTGAAAATGTGAAACTGACATCCAATTCGAAAAGTATACATATATTGAGGTTCCCCAGATGTAGACGAACCTGAAAAAACATTTGTTTTCTGAATCCGACCTCTCCCTCATGTTAGGCCTCGGCCTAGAGTGCTTTTGCTGGAAAATAGCCAATCAAGCATGAAAAGTGAAAATGTGAAACTGACCTCAAATTCGAAATGTATACATATACTCAGGTTGCCCAAAGGTTGGGGAACCCGAAAAAACATGTTTTTGCCGGATCTGATCTCTCCCTCAAATGTTAGGCCTCGGCCTAGATTTCATTTGTTGGAAAATAGCCAATTAAGCTTGAATAGTGAAAATGTGAAACTGACCTCAAATTCGAAATGTATACATATACTCAGGTTGCCCACAGGTTGGGGAACCCGAAAAAACATGTCTTTGCCGGATCTGACCTCTCCCTCAAACGTTTCGCCTTGCCTTAGATTGCATTAGTTGGGAAATAGCCAATTAAGCATGAAAAGTGAAAATGTGAAACTGACCTCAAATTCGAAATGTATACATATATTCAGGTTCCCCACAGATTGAGGAAACTGAAAAAATAGTCGTTTTCCGGATCTGACCTCTCCCTGGAAACTTACGGCTCGGCCTTGATTTCATTTGTTGGAAAATAGCGAATCAAGCATGAAAAGTGAAAATGTGAAACTGACCTCAAATTTGAAATGTATACATATATTCAGGTTCCCCACTGGTCGGGGAACCAGAAAAATCATGTGTTTTCTGGATCCGACCTCTCCCTGAAAAGTTAGGCCTCGGCCTAGATTTCATTTGTTGGAAAATAGCCAATTAAGCTTGAATAGTGAAAATGTGAAACTGACCTCAAATACGAAATGTATTCATGTTTCCCACAAGTTGGGGAACCAGAAAAAACACGTCTTTACCAGATCCGACCTCTCCCTGAAAAGTTACCTCTCGGCTTAGATTGCATTTCTTGGGAAATAGCCAATCAAGCATGAAAAGTGAAAATGTGAAACTGACATCCAATTCGAAAAGTATACATATATTGAGGTTCCCCAGATGTAGACGAACCTGAAAAAACATTTGTTTTCTGAATCCGACCTCTCCCTCATGTTAGGCCTCGGCCTAGAGTGCTTTTGCTGGAAAATAGCCAATCAAGCATGAAAAGTGAAAATGTGAAACTGACCTCAAATTCGAAATGTATACATATACTCAGGTTGCCCACAGGTTGGGGAACCCGGAAAAACATGTCTTTGCCGGATCTGACCTCTCCCTCAAACGTTTCGCCTTGGCTTAGATTGCATTAGTTGGGAAATAGCAAACTAAGCATGAAAACTGAAAATGTGAAACTGACCTCAAATTTGAAATGTATACATATATTCAGGTTCCCCACAAGTCAGGGAACCTGAAAAATAATGTGTTTTCTGGATCCGACATTTCCCTGAAAAGTTAGGCCTCGGCCTAGATTTCATTTGTTGGAAAATAGCCAATTAAGCTTGAATAGTGAAAATGTGAAACTGACATCCAATTCGAAAAGTATACATATATTGAGGTTCCCCAGATGTAGGGGAACCTGAAAAAACATTTGTTTTCTGAATCCGACCTCTCCCTCGTGTTAGGCCTCGGCCTAGAGTGCTTTTGCTGGAAAATAGCCAATCAAGCATGAAAAGTGAAAATGTGAAACTGACCTCAAATTTGAAATGTATACATATATTCAGGTTCCCCACAGGTCGGGGAACCCGAAAAATCATGTGTTTTCTGGATCCGACCTCTCCCTGAAAAGTTAGGCCTCGGCCTAGATTTCATTTGTTGGAAAATAGCCAATTAAGCTTGAATAGTGAAAATGTGAAACTGACCTCAAATTCGAAATGTATACATATACTCAGGTTGCCCACAGGTTGGGGAACCCGAAAAAACATGTCTTTGCCGGATCTGATCTCTCCCTCAAATGTTAGGCCTCGGCCTAGATTTCATTTGTTGGAAAATAGCGAATCAAGCATGAAAAGTGAAAATGTGAAACTGACCTCAAATTTGAAATGTATACATATATTCAGGTTCCCCACAGGTCGGGGAACCCGAAAAATCATGTGTTTTCTGGATCCGACCTTTCCCTGAAAAGTTAGGCCTCGGCCTAGATTTCATTTGTTGGAAAATAGCCAATTAAGCTTGAATAGTGAAAATGTGAAACTCACATCCAATTCGAAAAGTATACATATATTGAGGTTCCCCAGATGTAGGGGAACCTGAGAAAACATTTGTTTTCTGAATCCGACCTCTCCCTCGTGTTAGGCCTCGGCCTAGAGTTCTTTTGCTGGAAAATAGCCAATTAAGCATGAAAAGTGAAAATGTGAAAGTGACCTCAAATTAAGCACGAAAAGTAAAAATGTGAAACGAAAATACGAAATGTATTCATGTTTCCCACAAGTTGGGGAACCAGAAAAAACACGTCTTTACCAGATCCGACCTCTCCCTGAAAAGTTACCTCTCGGCTTAGATTGCATTTCTTGGGAAATAGCCAATCAAGCATGAAAAGTGAAAATGTGAAACTGACCTCAAATTTGAAATGTATACATATATTCAGGTTCCCCACAGGTCAGGGAACCTGAAAAATAATGTGTTTTCTCGATCCGACATTTCCCTGAAAAGTTAGGCCTCGGCCTAGATTTCATTTGTTGGAAAATAGCCAATTAAGCTTGAATAGTGAAAATGTGAAACTGACATCCAATTCGAAAAGTATACATATATTGAGGTTCCCCAGATGTAGGGGAACCTGAAAAAACAATTGTTTTCTGAATCTGACCTCTCCCTCGTGTTAGGCCTCGGCCTAGAGTGCTTTTGCTGGAAAATAGCCAATTAAGCATGAAAAGTGAAAATGTGAAACTGACCTCAAATTTGAAATGTATACATATATTCAGGTTCCCCACAGGTCAGGGAACCTGAAAAATAATGTGTTTTCTGGATCCGACATTTCCCTGAAAAGTTAGGCCTCGGCCTAGATTTCATTTGTTGGAAAATAGCCAATTCAGCATGAAAAGTGAAAATGTGAAACTGACCTCAAATACGAAATATATACATATATTCAGGTTGCCCAAAGGTTGGGGAACCCGAAAAAACATGTTTTTGCCGGATCTGATCTCTCCCTCAAATGTTAGGCCTCGGCCTAGATTTCATTTGTTGGAAAATAGCGAATCAAGCATGAAAAGTGAAAATGTGAAACTGACCTCAAATTTGAAATGTATACATATATTCAGGTTCCCCACAGGTCGGGGAACCCGAAAAATCATGTGTTTTCTGGATCCGACCTCTCCCTGAAAAGTTAGGCCTCGGCCTAGATTTCATTTGTTGGAAAATAGCCAATTAAGCTTGAATAGTGAAAATGTGAAAATCACATCCAATTCGAAAAGTATACATATATTGAGGTTCCCCAGATGTAGGGGAACCTGAGAAAACATTTGTTTTCTGAATCCGACCTCTCCCTCGTGTTAGGCCTCGGCCTAGAGTTCTTTTGCTGGAAAATAGCCAATCAAGCATGAAAAGTGAAAATGTGAAACTGACCTCAAATTTGAAATGTATACATATATTCAGGTTCCCCACAGGTCGGGGAACCCGAAAAATCATGTGTTTTCTGGATCCGACCTCTCCCTGAAAAGTTAGGCCTCGGCCTAGATTTCATTTGTTGGAAAATAGCCAATTAAGCTTGAATAGTGAAAATGTGAAACTGACCTCAAATTCGAAATGTATACATATACTCAGGTTGCCCACAGGTTGGGGAACCCGAAAAAACATGTCTTTGCCGGATCTGACCTCTCCCTCAAACGTTTCGCCTTGGCTTAGATTGCATTAGTTGGGAAATAGCAAACTAAGCATGAAAACTGAAAATGTGAAGCTGACCTCAAATTTGAAATGTATACATATATTCAGGTTCCCCACAGGTCAGGGAACCTGAAAAATAATGTGTTTTCTGGATCCGACATTTCCCTGAAAAGTTAGGCCTCGGCCTAGATTTCATTTGTTAGAAAATAGCCAATTAAGCTTGAATAGTGAAAATGTGAAACTGACATCCAATTCGAAAAGTATACATATACTGAGGTTCCCCAGATGTAGGGGAACATGAAAAAACATTTGTTTTCTGAATCCGACCTCTCCCTCGTGTTAGGCCTCGGCCTAGAGTGCTTTTGCTGGAAAATAGCCAATTAAGCACGAAAAGTAAAAATGTGAAAGTGACCTCAAATTAAGCACGAAAAGTAAAAATGTGAAACGAAAATACGAAATGTATTCATGTTTCCCACAAGTTGGGGAACCAGAAAAAACACGTCTTTACCAGATCCGACCTCTCCCTGAAAAGTTACCTCTCGGCTTAGATTGCATTTCTTGGGAAATAGCCAATCAAGCATGAAAAGTGAAAATGTGAAACTGACCTCAAATTCGAAATGTATACATATATTCAGGTTCCCCACAGATTGAGGAAACTGAAAAAATAGTCGTTTTCCGGATCTGACCTCTCCCTGGAAACTTACGGCTCGGCCTTGATTTCATTTGTTGGAAAATAGCCAATTCAGCATGAAAAGTGAAAATGTGAAACTGACCTCAAATACGAAATATATACATATATTCAGGTTGCCCAAAGGTTGGGGAACCCGAAAAAACATGTTTTTGCCGGATCTGATCTCTCCCTCAAATGTTAGGCCTCGACCTAGATTTCATTTGTTGGAAAATAGCGAATCAAGCATGAAAAGTGAAAATGTGAAACTGACCTCAAATACGAAATATATACATATATTCAGGTTGCCCAAAGGTTGGGGAACCCGAAAAAACATGTCTTTGCCGGATCTGACCTCTCCCTCAAACGTTTCGCCTTGCCTTAGATTGCATTTCTTGGGAAATAGCCAATCAAGCATGAAAAGTGAAAATGTGAAACTGACCTCAAATACGAAATATATACATATATTCAGGTTGCCCAAAGGTTGGGGAACCCGAAAAAACATGTTTTTGCCGGATCCGACCTCTCCCTGAAAAGTTAGGCCTCGGCCTAGATTTCATTTGTTGGAAAATAGCCAATTATGCTTGAATAGTGAAAATGTGAAACTGACCTCAAATTCGAAATGTATACATATATTGAGGTTCCCCAGATGTAGGGGAACCTGAAAAAACATTTGTTTTCTGAATCCGACCTCTCCCTCGTGTTAGGCCTCGGCCTAGAGTGCTTTTGCTGGAAAATAGCCAATCAAGCATGAAAAGTGAAAATGTGAAACTGACCTCAAATTTGAAATGTATACATATATTCAGGTTCCCCACAGGTCAGGGAACCCGAAAAATCATGTGTTTTCTGGATCCGACCTCTCCCTGAAAAGTTAGGCCTCGGCCTAGATTTCATTTGTTGGAAAATAGCCAAATAAGCTTGAATAGTGAAAATGTGAAACTGACCTCAAATTCGAAATGTATACATATACTCAGGTTGCCCACAGGTTGGGGAACCCGAAAAAACATGTCTTTGCCGGATCTGACCTCTCCCTCAAACGTTTCACCTTGGCTTAGACTGCATTAGTTGGGAAATAGCAAACTAAGCATGAAAACTGAAAATGTGAAGCTGACCTCAAATTTGAAATGTATACATATATTCAGGTTCCCCACAGGTCAGGGAACCTGAAAAATAATGTGTTTTCTGGATCCGACATTTCCCTGAAAAGTTAGGCCTCGGCCTAGATTTCATTTGTTGGAAAATAGCCAATTAAGCTTGAATAGTGAAAATGTGAAACTGACATCCAATTCGAAAAGTATACATATATTGAGGTTCCCCAGATGTAGGGGAACCTGAAAAAACATTTGTTTTCTGAATCTGACCTCTCCCTCGTGTTAGGCCTCGGCCTAGAGTGCTTTTGCTGGAAAATAGCCAATTAAGCATGAAAAGTGAAAATGTGAAACTGACCTCAAATTCGAAATGTATACATATATTCAGGTTCCCCACAGATTGAGGAAACTGAAAAAATAGTTGTTTTCCGGATCTGACCTCTCCCTGAAAACTTACGCCTCGGCCTTGATTTCATTTGTTGGAAAATAGCCAATTCAGCATGAAAAGTGAAAATGTGAAACTGACCTCAAATACGAAATATATACATATATTCAGGTTGCCCAAAGGTTGGGGAACCCGAAAAAACATGTTTTTGCCGGATCTGATCTCTCCCTCAAATGTTAGGCCTCGGCCTAGATTTCATTTGTTGGAAAATAGCGAATCAAGCATGAAAAGTGAAAATGTGAAACTGACCTCAAATTTGAAATGTATACATATATTCAGGTTCCCCACAGGTCGGGGAACCTGAAAAATAATGTGTTTTCTGGATCCGACCTCTCCCTGAAAAGTTAGGCCTCGGCCTAGATTTCATTTGTTGGAAAATAGCCAATTATGCTTGAATAGTGAAAATGTGAAACTGACCTCAAATTTGAAATGTATACATATATTCAGGTTCCCCACAGGTCAGGGAACCTGAAAAATAATGTGTTTTCTGGATCCGACATTTCCCTGAAAAGTTAGGCCTCGGCCTAGATTTCATTTGTTGGAAAATAGCCAATTAAGCTTGAATAGTGAAAATGTGAAACTGACATCCAATTCGAAAAGTATACATATATTGAGGTTCCCCAGATGTAGGGGAACCTGAAAAAACATTTGTTTTCTGAATCTGACCTCTCCCTCGTGTTAGGCCTCGGCCTAGAGTGCTTTTGCTGGAAAATAGCGAATCAAGCATGAAAAGTGAAAATGTGAAACTGACCTCAAATACGAAATGTATTCATGTTTCCCACAAGTTGGGGAACCAGAAAAAACACGTCTTTACCAGATCCGACCTCTCCTTGAAAAGTTACCTCTCGGCTTAGATTGCATTTCTTGGGAAATAGCCAATCAAGCATGAAAAGTGAAAATGTGAAACTGACCTCAAATTCGAAATGTATACATATATTCAGGTTCCCCACAGATTGAGGAAACTGAAAAAATAGTCGTTTTCCGGATCTGACCTCTCCCTGGAAACTTACGGCTCGGCCTTGATTTCATTTGTTGGAAAATAGCCAATTCAGCATGAAAAGTGAAAATGTGAAACTGACCTCAAATACGAAATATATACATACATTCAGGTTGCCCAAAGGTTGGGGAACCCGAAAAAACATGTTTTTGCCGGATCTGATCTCTCCCTCAAATGTTAGGCCTCGGCCTAGATTTCATTTGTTGGAAAATAGCGAATCAAGCATGAAAAGTGAAAATGTGAAACTGACCTCAAATACGAAATATATACATATATTCAGGTTGCCCAAAGGTTGGGGAACCCGAAAAAACATGTATTTGCCGGATCTGACCTCTCCCTCAAACGTTTCGCCTTGCCTTAGATTGCATTTGTTGGAAAATAGCGAATCAAGCATGAAAAGTGAAAATGTGAAACTGACCTCAAATACGAAATGTATTCAGGTTCCCCACAGGTCGGGGAACCCGAAAAATCATGTGTTTTCTGGATCCGACCTCTCCCTGAAAAGTTAGGCCTCGGCCTAGATTTCATTTGTTGGAAAATAGCCAATTAAGCTTGAATAGTGAAAATGTGAAACTCACATCCAATTCGAAAAGTATACATATATTGAGGTTCCCCAGATGTAGGGGAACCTGAAAAAACATTTGTTTTCTGAATCCGACCTCTCCCTCGTGTTAGGCCTCGGCCTAGAGTTCTTTTGCTGGAAAATAGCCAATTAAGCATGAAAAGTGAAAATGTGAAACTGACCTCAAATACGAAATGTATTCATGTTTCCCACAAGTTGGGGAACCAGAAAAAACACGTCTTTACCAGATCCGACCTCTCCCTGAAAAGTTACCTCTCGGCTTAGATTGCATTTCTTGGGAAATAGCCAATCAAGCATGAAAAGTGAAAATGTGAAACTGACATCCAATTCGAAAAGTATACATATATTGAGGTTCCCCAGATGTAGACGAACCTGAAAAAACATTTGTTTTCTGAATCCGACCTCTCCCTCATGTTAGGCCTCGGCCTAGAGTGCTTTTGCTGGAAAATAGCCAATCAAGCATGAAAAGTGAAAATGTGAAACTGACCTCAAATTCGAAATGTATACATATACTCAGGTTGCCCACAGGTTGGGGAACCCGAAAAAATATGTCTTTGCCGGATCTGACCTCTCCCTCAAACGTTTCGCCTTGGCTTAGATTGCATTAGTTGGGAAATAGCAAACTAAGCATGAAAACTGAAAATGTGAAACTGACCTCAAATTTGAAATGTATACATATATTCAGGTTCCCCACAGGTCAGGGAACCTGAAAAATAATGTGTTTTGTGGATCCGACCTCTCCCTGAAAAGTTAGGCCTCGGCCTAGATTTCATTTGTTGGAAAATAGCCAAATAAGCTTGAATAGTGAAAATGTGAAACTGACCTCAAATTCGAAATGTATACATATACTCAGGTTGCCCAGAGGTTGGGGAACCCGAAAAAACATGTCTTTGCCGGATCTGACCTCTCCCTCAAACGTTTCACCTTGGCTTAGACTGCATTAGTTGGGAAATAGCAAACTAAGCATGAAAACTGAAAATGTGAAGCTGACCTCAAATTTGAAATGTATACATATATTCAGGTTCCCCACAGGTCAGGGAACCTGAAAAATAATGTGTTTTCTGGATCCGACATTTCCCTGAAAAGTTAGGCCTCGGCCTAGATTTCATTTGTTGGAAAATAGCCAATTAAGCTTGAATAGTGAAAATGTGAAACTGACATCCAATTCGAAAAGTATACATATATTGAGGTTCCCCAGATGTAGGGGAACCTGAAAAAACATTTGTTTTCTGAATCTGACCTCTTCCTCGTGTTAGGCCTCGGCCTAGAGTGCTTTTGCTGGAAAATAGCCAATTAAGCATGAAAAGTGAAAATGTGAAACTGACCTCAAATTCGAAATGTATACATATATTCAGGTTCCCCACAGATTGAGGAAACTGAAAAAATAGTTGTTTTCCGGATCTGACCTCTCCCTGAAAACTTACGCCTCGGCCTTGATTTCATTTGTTGGAAAATAGCCAATTCAGCATGAAAAGTGAAAATGTGAAACTGACCTCAAATACGAAATATATACATATATTCAGGTTGCCCAAAGGTTGGGGAACCCGAAAAAACATGTTTTTGCCGGATCTGATCTCTCCCTCAAATGTTAGGCCTCAGCCTAGATTTCATTTGTTGGAAAATAGCGAATCAAGCATGAAAAGTGAAAATGTGAAACTGACCTCAAATTTGAAATGTATACATATATTCAGGTTCCCCACAGGTCGGGGAACCTGAAAAATAATGTGTTTTCTGGATCCGACCTCTCCCTGAAAAGTTAGGCCTCGGCCTAGATTTCATTTGTTGGAAAATAGCCAATTATGCTTGAATAGTGAAAATGTGAAACTGACATCCAATTCGAAAAGTATACATATATTGAGGTTCCCCAGATGTAGGGGAACCTGAAAAAACATTTGTTTTCTGAATCTGATCTCTCCCTCGTGTTAGGCCTCGGCCTAGAGTGCTTTTGCTGGAAAATAGCGAATCAAGCATGAAAAGTGAAAATGTGAAACTGACCTCAAATACGAAATGTATTCATGTTTCCCACAAGTTGGGGAACCAGAAAAAACACGTCTTTACCAGATCCGACCTCTCCCTGAAAAGTTACCTCTCGGCTTAGATTGCATTTCTTGGGAAATAGCCAATCAAGCATGAAAAGTGAAAATGTGAAACTGATCTCAAATACGAAATATATACATATATTCAGGTTGCCCAAAGGTTGGGGAACCCGAAAAAACATGTTTTTGCCGGATCTGATCTCTCCCTCAAATGTTAGGCCTCGGCCTAGAGTGCTTTTGCTGGAAAATAGCGAATCAAGCATGAAAAGTGAAAATGTGAAACTGACCTCAAATACGAAATGTATTCAGGTTCCCCACAGGTCGGGGAACCCGAAAAATCATGTGTTTTCTGGATCCGACCTCTCCCTGAAAAGTTAGGCCTCGGCCTAGATTTCATTTGTTGGAAAATAGCCAATTAAGCTTGAATAGTGAAAATGTGAAACTCACATCCAATTCGAAAAGTATACATATATTGAGGTTCCCCAGATGTAGGGGAACCTGAAAAAACATTTGTTTTCTGAATCCGACCTCTCCCTCGTGTTAGGCCTCGGCCTAGAGTTCTTTTGCTGGAAAATAGCCAATTAAGCATGAAAAGTGAAAATGTGAAACTGACCTCAAATACGAAATGTATTCATGTTTCCCACAAGTTGGGGAACCAGAAAAAACACGTCTTTACCAGATCCGACCTCTCCCTGAAAAGTTACCTCTCGGCTTAGATTGCATTTCTTGGGAAATAGCCAATCAAGCATGAAAAGTGAAAATGTGAAACTGACATCCAATTCGAAAAGTATACATATATTGAGGTTCCCCAGATGTAGACGAACCTGAAAAAACATTTGTTTTCTGAATCCGACCTCTCCCTCATGTTAGGCCTCGGCCTAGAGTGCTTTTGCTGGAAAATAGCCAATCAAGCATGAAAAGTGAAAATGTGAAACTGACCTCAAATTCGAAATGTATACATATACTCAGGTTGCCCACAGGTTGGGGAACCCGAAAAAATATGTCTTTGCCGGATCTGACCTCTCCCTCAAACGTTTCGCCTTGGCTTAGATTGCATTAGTTGGGAAATAGCAAACTAAGCATGAAAACTGAAAATGTGAAACTGACCTCAAATTTGAAATGTATACATATATTCAGGTTCCCCACAGGTCAGGGAACCTGAAAAATAATGTGTTTTGTGGATCCGACCTCTCCCTGAAAAGTTAGGCCTCGGCCTAGATTTCATTTGTTGGAAAATAGCCAAATAAGCTTGAATAGTGAAAATGTGAAACTGACCTCAAATTCGAAATGTATACATATACTCAGGTTGCCCAGAGGTTGGGGAACCCGAAAAAACATGTCTTTGCCGGATCTGACCTCTCCCTCAAACGTTTCACCTTGGCTTAGACTGCATTAGTTGGGAAATAGCAAACTAAGCATGAAAACTGAAAATGTGAAGCTGACCTCAAATTTGAAATGTATACATATATTCAGGTTCCCCACAGGTCAGGGAACCTGAAAAATAATGTGTTTTCTGGATCCGACATTTCCCTGAAAAGTTAGGCCTCGGCCTAGATTTCATTTGTTGGAAAATAGCCAATTAAGCTTGAATAGTGAAAATGTGAAACTGACATCCAATTCGAAAAGTATACATATATTGAGGTTCCCCAGATGTAGGGGAACCTGAAAAAACATTTGTTTTCTGAATCTGACCTCTTCCTCGTGTTAGGCCTCGGCCTAGAGTGCTTTTGCTGGAAAATAGCCAATTAAGCATGAAAAGTGAAAATGTGAAACTGACCTCAAATTCGAAATGTATACATATATTCAGGTTCCCCACAGATTGAGGAAACTGAAAAAATAGTTGTTTTCCGGATCTGACCTCTCCCTGAAAACTTACGCCTCGGCCTTGATTTCATTTGTTGGAAAATAGCCAATTCAGCATGAAAAGTGAAAATGTGAAACTGACCTCAAATACGAAATATATACATATATTCAGGTTGCCCAAAGGTTGGGGAACCCGAAAAAACATGTTTTTGCCGGATCTGATCTCTCCCTCAAATGTTAGGCCTCAGCCTAGATTTCATTTGTTGGAAAATAGCGAATCAAGCATGAAAAGTGAAAATGTGAAACTGACCTCAAATTTGAAATGTATACATATATTCAGGTTCCCCACAGGTCGGGGAACCTGAAAAATAATGTGTTTTCTGGATCCGACCTCTCCCTGAAAAGTTAGGCCTCGGCCTAGATTTCATTTGTTGGAAAATAGCCAATTATGCTTGAATAGTGAAAATGTGAAACTGACATCCAATTCGAAAAGTATACATATATTGAGGTTCCCCAGATGTAGGGGAACCTGAAAAAACATTTGTTTTCTGAATCTGATCTCTCCCTCGTGTTAGGCCTCGGCCTAGAGTGCTTTTGCTGGAAAATAGCGAATCAAGCATGAAAAGTGAAAATGTGAAACTGACCTCAAATACGAAATGTATTCATGTTTCCCACAAGTTGGGGAACCAGAAAAAACACGTCTTTACCAGATCCGACCTCTCCCTGAAAAGTTACCTCTCGGCTTAGATTGCATTTCTTGGGAAATAGCCAATCAAGCATGAAAAGTGAAAATGTGAAACTGATCTCAAATACGAAATATATACATATATTCAGGTTGCCCAAAGGTTGGGGAACCCGAAAAAACATGTTTTTGCCGGATCTGATCTCTCCCTCAAATGTTAGGCCTCGGCCTAGAGTGCTTTTGCTGGAAAATAGCGAATCAAGCATGAAAAGTGAAAATGTGAAACTGACCTCAAATACGAAATGTATTCATGTTTCCCACAAGTTGGGGAACCAGAAAAAACACGTCTTTACCAGATCCGACCTCTCCCTGAAAAGTTACCTCTCGGCTTAGATTGCATTTCTTGGGAAATAGCCAATCAAGCATGAAAAGTGAAAATGTGAAACTGACCTCAAATTCGAAATGTATACATATATTCAGGTTCCCCACAGATTGAGGAAACTGAAAAAATAGTCGTTTTCCGGATCTGACCTCTCCCTGGAAACTTACGGCTCGGCCTTGATTTCATTTGTTGGAAAATAGCCAATTCAGCATGAAAAGTGAAAATGTGAAACTGACCTCAAATACGAAATATATACATACATTCAGGTTGCCCAAAGGTTGGGGAACCCGAAAAAACATGTTTTTGCCGGATCTGATCTCTCCCTCAAATGTTAGGCCTCGGCCTAGATTTCATTTGTTGGAAAATAGCGAATCAAGCATGAAAAGTGAAAATGTGAAACTGACCTCAAATACGAAATATATACATATATTCAGGTTGCCCAAAGGTTGGGGAACCCGAAAAAACATGTATTTGCCGGATCTGACCTCTCCCTCAAACGTTTCGCCTTGCCTTAGATTGCATTTGTTGGAAAATAGCGAATCAAGCATGAAAAGTGAAAATGTGAAACTGACCTCAAATACGAAATATATACATATATTCAGGTTCCCCACAGGTCGGGGAACCCGAAAAATCATGTGTTTTCTGGATCCGACCTCTCCCTGAAAAGTTAGGCCTCGGCCTAGATTTCATTTGTTGGAAAATAGCCAATTAAGCTTGAATAGTGAAAATGTGAAACTCACATCCAATTCGAAAAGTATACATATATTGAGGTTCCCCAGATGTAGGGGAACCTGAAAAAACATTTGTTTTCTGAATCCGACCTCTCCCTCGTGTTAGGCCTCGGCCTAGAGTTCTTTTGCTGGAAAATAGCCAATTAAGCATGAAAAGTGAAAATGTGAAACTGACCTCAAATACGAAATGTATTCATGTTTCCCACAAGTTGGGGAACCAGAAAAAACACGTCTTTACCAGATCCGACCTCTCCCTGAAAAGTTACCTCTCGGCTTAGATTGCATTTCTTGGGAAATAGCCAATCAAGCATGAAAAGTGAAAATGTGAAACTGACATCCAATTCGAAAAGTATACATATATTGAGGTTCCCCAGATGTAGACGAACCTGAAAAAACATTTGTTTTCTGAATCCGACCTCTCCCTCATGTTAGGCCTCGGCCTAGAGTGCTTTTGCTGGAAAATAGCCAATCAAGCATGAAAAGTGAAAATGTGAAACTGACCTCAAATTCGAAATGTATACATATACTCAGGTTGCCCACAGGTTGGGGAACCCGAAAAAATATGTCTTTGCCGGATCTGACCTCTCCCTAAGCCTTGGCTTAGATTGCATTAGTTGGGAAATAGCAAACTAAGCATGAAAACTGAAAATGTGAAACTGACCTCAAATTTGAAATGTATACATATATTCAGGTTCCCCACAGGTCAGGGAACCTGAAAAATAATGTGTTTTCTGGATCCGACATTTCCCTGAAAAGTTAGGCCTCGGCCTAGATTTCATTTGTTGGAAAATAGCCAATTAAGCTTGAATAGTGAAAATGTGAAACTGACATCCAATTCGAAAAGTATACATATATTGAGGTTCCCCAGATGTAGGGGAACCTGAAAAAACATTTGTTTTCTGAATCCGACCTCTCCCTCGTGTTAGGCCTCGGCCTAGAGTGCTTTTGCTGGAAAATAGCCAATCAAGCATGAAAAGTGAAAATGTGAAACTAACCTCAAATTTGAAATGTATACATATATTCAGGTTCCCCACAGGTCGGGGAACCCGAAAAATCATGTGTTTTCTGGATCCGACCTCTCCCTGAAAAGTTAGGCCTCGGCCTAGATTTCATTTGTTGGAAAATAGCCAATTAAGCTTGAATAGTGAAAATGTGAAACTGACCTCAAATTCGAAATGTATACATATACTCAGGTTGCCCACAGGTTGGGGAACCCGAAAAAACATGTCTTTGCCGGATCTGACCTCTCCCTCAAACGTTTCGCCTTGGCTTAGATTGCATTAGTTGGGAAATAGCAAACTAAGCATGAAAACTGAAAATGTGAAACTGACCTCAAATTTGAAATGTATACATATATTCAGCTTCCCCACAGGTCAGGGAACCTGAAAAATAATGTGTTTTCTGGATCCGACATTTCCCTGAAAAGTTAGGCCTCGGCCTAGATTTCATTTGTTGGAAAATAGCCAATTAAGCTTGAATAGTGAAAATGTGAAACTGACATCCAATTCGAAAAGTATACATATATTGAGGTTCCCCAGATGTAGGGGAACCTGAAAAAACATTTGTTTTCTGAATCCGACCTCTCCCTCGTGTTAGGCCTCGGCCTAGAGTGCTTTTGCTGGAAAATAGCCAATTAAGCATGAAAAGTGAAAATGTGAAACTGACCTCAAATACGAAATGTATTCATGTTTCCCACAAGTTGGGGAACCAGAAAAAACACGTCTTTACCAGATCCGACCTCTCCCTGAAAAGTTACCTCTCGGCTTAGATTGCATTTCTTGGGAAATAGCCAATCAAGCATGAAAAGTGAAAATGTGAAACTGACCTCAAATTCGAAATGTATACATATATTCAGGTTCCCCACAGATTGAGGAAACTGAAAAAATAGTCGTTTTCCGGATCTGACCTCTCCCTGGAAACTTACGGCTCGGCCTTGATTTCATTTGTTGGAAAATAGCCAATTCAGCATGAAAAGTGAAAATGTGAAACTGACCTCAAATACGAAATATATACATACATTCAGGTTGCCCAAAGGTTGGGGAACCCGAAAAAACATGTTTTTGCCGGATCTGATCTCTCCCTCAAATGTTAGGCCTCGGCCTAGATTTCATTTGTTGGAAAATAGCGAATCAAGCATGAAAAGTGAAAATGTGAAACTGACCTCAAATACGAAATATATACATATATTCAGGTTGCCCAAAGGTTGGGGAACCCGAAAAAACATGTATTTGCCGGATCTGACCTCTCCCTCAAACGTTTCGCCTTGCCTTAGATTGCATTTGTTGGAAAATAGCGAATCAAGCATGAAAAGTGAAAATGTGAAACTGACCTCAAATACGAAATATATACATATATTCAGGTTCCCCACAGGTCGGGGAACCCGAAAAATCATGTGTTTTCTGGATCCGACCTCTCCCTGAAAAGTTAGGCCTCGGCCTAGATTTCATTTGTTGGAAAATAGCCAATTAAGCTTGAATAGTGAAAATGTGAAACTCACATCCAATTCGAAAAGTATACATATATTGAGGTTCCCCAGATGTAGGGGAACCTGAAAAAACATTTGTTTTCTGAATCCGACCTCTCCCTCGTGTTAGGCCTCGGCCTAGAGTTCTTTTGCTGGAAAATAGCCAATTAAGCATGAAAAGTGAAAATGTGAAACTGACCTCAAATACGAAATGACCTCAAATACGAAATGTTTCCCACAAGTTGGGGAACCAGAAAAAACACGTCTTTACCAGATCCGACCTCTCCCTGAAAAGTTACCTCTCGGCTTAGATTGCATTTCTTGGGAAATAGCCAATCAAGCATGAAAAGTGAAAATGTGAAACTGACATCCAATTCGAAAAGTATACATATATTGAGGTTCCCCAGATGTAGACGAACCTGAAAAAACATTTGTTTTCTGAATCCGACCTCTCCCTCATGTTAGGCCTCGGCCTAGAGTGCTTTTGCTGGAAAATAGCCAATCAAGCATGAAAAGTGAAAATGTGAAACTGACCTCAAATTCGAAATGTATACATATACTCAGGTTGCCCACAGGTTGGGGAACCCGAAAAAACATGTCTTTGCCGGATCTGACCTCTCCCTCAAACGTTTCGCCTTGGCTTAGATTGCATTAGTTGGGAAATAGCAAACTAAGCATGAAAACTGAAAATGTGAAACTGACCTCAAATTTGAAATGTATACATATATTCAGGTTCCCCACAGGTCAGGGAACCTGAAAAATAATGTGTTTTCTGGATCCGACATTTCCCTGAAAAGTTAGGCCTCGGCCTAGATTTCATTTGTTGGAAAATAGCCAATTAAGCTTGAATAGTGAAAATGTGAAACTGACATCCAATTCGAAAAGTATACATATATTGAGGTTCCCCAGATGTAGGGGAACCTGAAAAAACATTTGTTTTCTGAATCCGACCTCTCCCTCGTGTTAGGCCTCGGCCTAGAGTGCTTTTGCTGGAAAATAGCCAATCAAGCATGAAAAGTGAAAATGTGAAACTGACCTCAAATACGAAATGTATTCATGTTTCCCACAAGTTGGGGAACCAGAAAAAACACGTCTTTACCAGATCCGACCTCTCCCTGAAAAGTTACCTCTCGGCTTAGATTGCATTTCTTGGGAAATAGCCAATCAAGCATGAAAAGTGAAAATGTGAAACTGACCTCAAATTCGAAATGTATACATATATTCAGGTTCCCCACAGATTGAGGAAACTGAAAAAATAGTCATTTTCCGGATCTGACCTCTCCCTGGAAACTTACGGCTCGGCCTTGATTTCATTTGTTGGAAAATAGCCAATTCAGCATGAAAAGTGAAAATGTGAAACTGACCTCAAATACGAAATATATACATATATTCAGGTTGCCCAAAGGTTGGGGAACCCGAAAAAACATGTTTTTGCCGGATCTGATCTCTCCCTCAAATGTTAGGCCTCGACCTAGATTTCATTTGTTGGAAAATAGCGAATCAAGCATGAAAAGTGAAAATGTGAAACTGACCTCAAATACGAAATATATACATATATTCAGGTTGCCCAAAGGTTGGGGAACCCGAAAAAACATGTTTTTGCCGGATCCGACCTCTCCCTGAAAAGTTAGGCCTCGGCCTAGATTTCATTTGTTGGAAAATAGCCAATTATGCTTGAATAGTGAAAATGTGAAACTGACCTCAAATTCGAAATGTATACATATACTCAGGTTGCCCACAGGTTGGGGAACCCGAAAAAACATGTCTTTGCCGGATCTGACCTCTCCCTCAAACGTTTCGCCTTGGCTTAGATTGCATTAGTTGGGAAATAGCAAACTAAGCATGAAAACTGAAAATGTGAAGCTGACCTCAAATTTGAAATGTATACATATATTCAGGTTCCCCACAGGTCAGGGAACCTGAAAAATAATGTGTTTTCTGGATCCGACATTTCCCTGAAAAGTTAGGCCTCGGCCTAGATTTCATTTGTTGGAAAATAGCCAATTAAGCTTGAATAGTGAAAATGTGAAACTGACATCCAATTCGAAAAGTATACATATATTGAGGTTCCCCAGATGTAGGGGAACCTGAAAAAACATTTGTTTTCTGAATCTGACCTCTCCCTCGTGTTAGGCCTCGGCCTAGAGTGCTTTTGCTGGAAAATAGCCAATTAAGCATGAAAAGTGAAAATGTGAAACTGACCTCAAATTCGAAATGTATACATATATTCAGGTTCCCCACAGATTGAGGAAACTGAAAAAATAGTCGTTTTCCGGATCTGACCTCTCCCTGGAAACTTACGGCTCGGCCTTGATTTCATTTGTTGGAAAATAGCCAATTCAGCATGAAAAGTGAAAATGTGAAACTGACCTCAAATACTAAATATATACATATATTCAGGTTGCCCAAAGGTTGGGGAACCCGAAAAAACATGTTTTTGCCGGATCTGATCTCTCCCTCAAATGTTAGGCCTCGGCCTAGATTTCATTTGTTGGAAAATAGCGAATCAAGCATGAAAAGTGAAAATGTGAAACTGACCTCAAATTCGAAATGTATACATATACTCAGGTTGCCCACAGGTTGGGGAACCCGAAAAAACATGTTTGCCGGATCTGACCTCTCCCTCAAACGTTTCGCCTTGGCTTAGATTGCATTAGTTGGGAAATAGCAAACTAAGCATGAAAACTGAAAATGTGAAACTGACCTCAAATTTGAAATGTATACATATATTCAGGTTCCCCACAGGTCAGGGAACCTGAAAAATAATGTGTTTTCTGGATCCGACATTTCCCTGAAAAGTTAGGCCTCGGCCTAGATTTCATTTGTTGGAAAATAGCCAATTAAGCTTGAATAGTGAAAATGTGAAACTGACATCCAATTCGAAAAGTATACATATATTGAGGTTCCCCAGATGTAGGGGAACCTGAAAAAACATTTGTTTTCTGAATCCGACCTCTCCCTCGTGTTAGGCCTCGGCCTAGAGTGCTTTTGCTGGAAAATAGCCAATCAAGCATGAAAAGTGAAAATGTGAAACTAACCTCAAATTTGAAATGTATACATATATTCAGGTTCCCCACAGGTCGGGGAACCTGAAAAATCACGTGTTTTCTGGATCCGACCTCTCCCTGAAAAGTTAGGCCTCGGCCTAGATTTCATTTGTTGGAAAATAGCCAATTAAGCTTGAATAGTGAAAATGTGAAACTGACCTCAAATTCGAAATGTATACATATACTCAGGTTGCCCACAGGTTGGGGAACCCGAAAAAACATGTCTTTGCCGGATCTGACCTCTCCCTCAAACGTTTCGCCTTGGCTTAGATTGCATTAGTTGGGAAATAGCCAATCAAGCATGAAAAGTGAAAATGTGAAACTGACCTCAAATTTGAAATGTATACATATATTCAGGTTCCCCACAGGTCAGGGAACCTGAAAAATAATGTGTTTTCTGGATCCGACATTTCCCTGAAAAGTTAGGCCTCGGCCTAGATTTCATTTGTTGGAAAATAGCCAATTAAGCTTGAATAGTGAAAATGTGAAACTGACATCCAATTCGAAAAGTATACATATATTGAGGTTCCCCAGATGTAGGGGAACCTGAAAAAACAATTGTTTTCTGAATCTGACCTCTCCCTCGTGTTAGGCCTCGGCCTAGAGTGCTTTTGCTGGAAAATAGCCAATTAAGCATGAAAAGTGAAAATGTGAAACTGACCTCAAATTTGAAATGTATACATATATTCAGGTTCCCCACAGGTCAGGGAACCTGAAAAATAATGTGTTTTCTGGATCCGACATTTCCCTGAAAAGTTAGGCCTCGGCCTAGATTTCATTTGTTGGAAAATAGCCAATTCAGCATGAAAAGTGAAAATGTGAAACTGACCTCAAATACGAAATATATACATATATTCAGGTTGCCCAAAGGTTGGGGAACCCGAAAAAACATGTTTTTGCCGGATCTGATCTCTCCCTCAAATGTTAGGCCTCGGCCTAGATTTCATTTGTTGGAAAATAGCGAATCAAGCATGAAAAGTGAAAATGTGAAACTGACCTCAAATTTGAAATGTATACATATATTCAGGTTCCCCACAGGTCGGGGAACCCGAAAAATCATGTGTTTTCTGGATCCGACCTCTCCCTGAAAAGTTAGGCCTCGGCCTAGATTTCATTTGTTGGAAAATAGCCAATTAAGCTTGAATAGTGAAAATGTGAAACTCACATCCAATTCGAAAAGTATACATATATTGAGGTTCCCCAGATGTAGGGGAACCTGAGAAAACATTTGTTTTCTGAATCCGACCTCTCCCTCGTGTTAGGCCTCGGCCTAGAGTTCTTTTGCTGGAAAATAGCCAATTAAGCATGAAAAGTGAAAATGTGAAACTGACCTCAAATACGAAATGTATTCATGTTTCCCACAAGTTGGGGAACCAGAAAAAACACGTCTTTACCAGATCCGACCTCTCCCTGAAAAGTTACCTCTCGGCTTAGATTGCATTTCTTGGGAAATAGCCAATCAAGCATGAAAAGTGAAAATGTGAAACTGACATCCAATTCGAAAAGTATACATATATTGAGGTTCCCCAGATGTAGACGAACCTGAAAAAACATTTGTTTTCTGAATCCGACCTCTCCCTCATGTTAGGCCTCGGCCTAGAGTGCTTTTGCTGGAAAATAGCCAATTAAGCTTGAATAGTGAAAATGTGAAACTGACCTCAAATTCGAAATGTATACATATACTCAGGTTGCCCACAGGTTGGGGAACCCGAAAAAACATGTCTTTGCCGGATCTGATCTCTCCCTCAAATGTTAGGCCTCGGCCTAGATTTCATTTGTTGGAAAATAGCGAATCAAGCATGAAAAGTGAAAATGTGAAACTGACCTCAAATTTGAAATGTATACATATATTCAGGTTCCCCACAGGTCGGGGAACCCGAAAAATCATGTGTTTTCTGGATCCGACCTTTCCCTGAAAAGTTAGGCCTCGGCCTAGATTTCATTTGTTGGAAAATAGCCAATTAAGCTTGAATAGTGAAAATGTGAAACTCACATCCAATTCAAAAAGTATACATATATTGAGGTTCCCCAGATGTAGGGGAACCTGAAAAAACATTTGTTTTCTGAATCCGACCTCTCCCTCATGTTAGGCCTCGGCCTAGAGTGCTTTTGCTGGAAAATAGCCAATCAAGCATGAAAAGTGAAAATGTGAAACTGACCTCAAATTCGAAATGTATACATATACTCAGGTTGCCCACAGGTTGGGGAACCCGGAAAAACATGTCTTTGCCGGATCTGACCTCTCCCTCAAACGTTTCGCCTTGGCTTAGATTGCATTAGTTGGGAAATAGCAAACTAAGCATGAAAACTGAAAATGTGAAACTGACCTCAAATTTGAAATGTATACATATATTCAGGTTCCCCACAAGTCAGGGAACCTGAAAAATAATGTGTTTTCTGGATCCGACATTTCCCTGAAAAGTTAGGCCTCGGCCTAGATTTCATTTGTTGGAAAATAGCCAATTAAGCTTGAATAGTGAAAATGTGAAACTGACATCCAATTCGAAAAGTATACATATATTGAGGTTCCCCAGATGTAGACGAACCTGAAAAAACATTTGTTTTCTGAATCCGACCTCTCCCTCATGTTAGGCCTCGGCCTAGAGTGCTTTTGCTGGAAAATAGCCAATCAAGCATGAAAAGTTAAAATGTGAAACTGACCTCAAATTTGAAATGTATACATATATTCAGGTTCCCCACAGGTCGGGGAACCCGAAAAATCATGTGTTTTCTGGATCCGACCTCTCCCTGAAAAGTTAGGCCTCGGCCTAGATTTCATTTGTTGGAAAATAGCCAATTAAGCTTGAATAGTGAAAATGTGAAACTGACCTCAAATTCGAAATGTATACATATACTCAGGTTGCCCACAGGTTGGGGAACCCGAAAAAACATGTCTTTGCCGGATCTGACCTCTCCCTCAAACGTTTCGCCTTGGCTTAGATTGCATTAGTTGGGAAATAGCAAACTAAGCATGAAAACTGAAAATGTGAAGCTGACCTCAAATTTGAAATGTATACATATATTCAGGTTCCCCACAGGTCAGGGAACCTGAAAAATAATGTGTTTTCTGGATCCGACATTTCCCTGAAAAGTTAGGCCTCGGCCTAGATTTCATTTGTTAGAAAATAGCCAATTAAGCTTGAATAGTGAAAATGTGAAACTGACATCCAATTCGAAAAGTATACATATACTGAGGTTCCCCAGATGTAGGGGAACATGAAAAAACATTTGTTTTCTGAATCCGACCTCTCCCTCGTGTTAGGCCTCGGCCTAGAGTGCTTTTGCTGGAAAATAGCCAATTAAGCACGAAAAGTAAAAATGTGAAAGTGACCTCAAATTAAGCACGAAAAGTAAAAATGTGAAACGAAAATACGAAATGTATTCATGTTTCCCACAAGTTGGGGAACCAGAAAAAACACGTCTTTACCAGATCCGACCTCTCCCTGAAAAGTTACCTCTCGGCTTAGATTGCATTTCTTGGGAAATAGCCAATCAAGCATGAAAAGTGAAAATGTGAAACTGACATCCAATTCGAAAAGTATACATATATTGAGGTTCCCCAGATGTAGACGAACCTGAAAAAACATTTGTTTTCTGAATCCGACCTCTCCCTCATGTTAGGCCTCGGCCTAGAGTGCTTTTGCTGGAAAATAGCCAATCAAGCATGAAAAGTGAAAATGTGAAACTGACCTCAAATTCGAAATGTATACATATACTCAGGTTGCCCAAAGGTTGGGGAACCCGAAAAAACATGTTTTTGCCGGATCTGATCTCTCCCTCAAATGTTAGGCCTCGGCCTAGATTTCATTGGTTGGAAAATAGCCAATTAAGCTTGAATTGTGAAAATGTGAAACTGACCTCAAATTCGAAATGTATACATATATTGAGGTTCCCCAGATGTAGACGAACCTGAAAAAACATTTGTTTTCTGAATCCGACTCAGGTTGCCCACAGGTTGGGGAACCCAAAAAAACATGTCTTTGCCGGATCTGACCTCTCCCTCAAACGTTTCGCCTTGGCTTAGATTGCATTAGTTGGGAAATAGCAAACTAAGCATGAAAACTGAAAATGTGAAGCTGACCTCAAATTTGAAAAGTATACATATATTCAGGTTCCCCACAGGTCAGGGAACCTGAAAAATAATGTGTTTTCTGGATCCGACATTTCCCTGAAAAGTTAGGCCTCGGCCTAGATTTCATTTGTTGGAAAATAGCCAATTAAGCTTGAATAGTGAAAATGTGAAACTGACATCCAATTCGAAAAGTATACATATATTGAGGTTCCCCAGATGTAGGGGAACCTGAAAAAACATTTGTTTTCTGAATCCGACCTCTCCCTCGTGTTAGGCCTCGGCCTAGAGTGCTTTTGCTGGAAAATAGCCAATTAAGCATGAAAAGTGAAAATGTGAAACTGACCTCAAATACGAAATGTATTCATGTTTCCCACAAGTTGGGGAACCAGAAAAAACACGTCTTTACCAGATCCGACCTCTCCCTGAAAAGTTACCTCTCGGCTTAGATTGCATTTCTTGGGAAATAGCCAATCAAGCATGAAAAGTGAAAATGTGAAACTGACCTCAAATTCGAAATGTATACATATATTCAGGTTCCCCACAGATTGAGGAAACTGAAAAAATAGTCGTTTTCCGGATCTGACCTCTCCCTGGAAACTTACGGCTCGGCCTTGATTTCATTTGTTGGAAAATAGCCAATTCAGCATGAAAAGTGAAAATGTGAAACTGACCTCAAATACGAAATATATACATATATTCAGGTTGCCCAAAGGTTGGGGAACCCGAAAAAACATGTTTTTGCCGGATCTGATCTCTCCCTCAAATGTTAGGCCTCGACCTAGATTTCATTTGTTGGAAAATAGCGAATCAAGCATGAAAAGTGAAAATGTGAAACTGACCTCAAATACGAAATATATACATATATTCAGGTTGCCCAAAGGTTGGGGAACCCGAAAAAACATGTCTTTGCCGGATCTGACCTCTCCCTCAAACGTTTCGCCTTGCCTTAGATTGCATTTCTTGGGAAATAGCCAATCAAGCATGAAAAGTGAAAATGTGAAACTGACCTCAAATACGAAATATATACATATATTCAGGTTGCCCAAAGGTTGGGGAACCCGAAAAAACATGTTTTTGCCGGATCCGACCTCTCCCTGAAAAGTTAGGCCTCGGCCTAGATTTCATTTGTTGGAAAATAGCCAATTATGCTTGAATAGTGAAAATGTGAAACTGACCTCAAATTCGAAATGTATACATATATTGAGGTTCCCCAGATGTAGGGGAACCTGAAAAAACATTTGTTTTCTGAATCCGACCTCTCCCTCGTGTTAGGCCTCGGCCTAGAGTGCTTTTGCTGGAAAATAGCCAATCAAGCATGAAAAGTGAAAATGTGAAACTGACCTCAAATTTGAAATGTATACATATATTCAGGTTCCCCACAGGTCAGGGAACCCGAAAAATCATGTGTTTTCTGGATCCGACCTCTCCCTGAAAAGTTAGGCCTCGGCCTAGATTTCATTTGTTGGAAAATAGCCAAATAAGCTTGAATAGTGAAAATGTGAAACTGACCTCAAATTCGAAATGTATACATATACTCAGGTTGCCCACAGGTTGGGGAACCCGAAAAAACATGTCTTTGCCGGATCTGACCTCTCCCTCAAACGTTTCACCTTGGCTTAGACTGCATTAGTTGGGAAATAGCAAACTAAGCATGAAAACTGAAAATGTGAAGCTGACCTCAAATTTGAAATGTATACATATATTCAGGTTCCCCACAGGTCAGGGAACCTGAAAAATAATGTGTTTTCTGGATCCGACATTTCCCTGAAAAGTTAGGCCTCGGCCTAGATTTCATTTGTTGGAAAATAGCCAATTAAGCTTGAATAGTGAAAATGTGAAACTGACATCCAATTCGAAAAGTATACATATATTGAGGTTCCCCAGATGTAGGGGAACCTGAAAAAACATTTGTTTTCTGAATCTGACCTCTCCCTCGTGTTAGGCCTCGGCCTAGAGTGCTTTTGCTGGAAAATAGCCAATTAAGCATGAAAAGTGAAAATGTGAAACTGACCTCAAATTCGAAATGTATACATATATTCAGGTTCCCCACAGATTGAGGAAACTGAAAAAATAGTTGTTTTCCGGATCTGACCTCTCCCTGAAAACTTACGCCTCGGCCTTGATTTCATTTGTTGGAAAATAGCCAATTCAGCATGAAAAGTGAAAATGTGAAACTGACCTCAAATACGAAATATATACATATATTCAGGTTGCCCAAAGGTTGGGGAACCCGAAAAAACATGTTTTTGCCGGATCTGATCTCTCCCTCAAATGTTAGGCCTCGGCCTAGATTTCATTTGTTGGAAAATAGCGAATCAAGCATGAAAAGTGAAAATGTGAAACTGACCTCAAATTTGAAATGTATACATATATTCAGGTTCCCCACAGGTCGGGGAACCTGAAAAATAATGTGTTTTCTGGATCCGACCTCTCCCTGAAAAGTTAGGCCTCGGCCTAGATTTCATTTGTTGGAAAATAGCCAATTATGCTTGAATAGTGAAAATGTGAAACTGACCTCAAATTTGAAATGTATACATATATTCAGGTTCCCCACAGGTCAGGGAACCTGAAAAATAATGTGTTTTCTGGATCCGACATTTCCCTGAAAAGTTAGGCCTCGGCCTAGATTTCATTTGTTGGAAAATAGCCAATTAAGCTTGAATAGTGAAAATGTGAAACTGACATCCAATTCGAAAAGTATACATATATTGAGGTTCCCCAGATGTAGGGGAACCTGAAAAAACATTTGTTTTCTGAATCTGACCTCTCCCTCGTGTTAGGCCTCGGCCTAGAGTGCTTTTGCTGGAAAATAGCGAATCAAGCATGAAAAGTGAAAATGTGAAACTGACCTCAAATACGAAATGTATTCATGTTTCCCACAAGTTGGGGAACCAGAAAAAACACGTCTTTACCAGATCCGACCTCTCCTTGAAAAGTTACCTCTCGGCTTAGATTGCATTTCTTGGGAAATAGCCAATCAAGCATGAAAAGTGAAAATGTGAAACTGACCTCAAATTCGAAATGTATACATATATTCAGGTTCCCCACAGATTGAGGAAACTGAAAAAATAGTCGTTTTCCGGATCTGACCTCTCCCTGGAAACTTACGGCTCGGCCTTGATTTCATTTGTTGGAAAATAGCCAATTCAGCATGAAAAGTGAAAATGTGAAACTGACCTCAAATACGAAATATATACATACATTCAGGTTGCCCAAAGGTTGGGGAACCCGAAAAAACATGTTTTTGCCGGATCTGATCTCTCCCTCAAATGTTAGGCCTCGGCCTAGATTTCATTTGTTGGAAAATAGCGAATCAAGCATGAAAAGTGAAAATGTGAAACTGACCTCAAATACGAAATATATACATATATTCAGGTTGCCCAAAGGTTGGGGAACCCGAAAAAACATGTATTTGCCGGATCTGACCTCTCCCTCAAACGTTTCGCCTTGCCTTAGATTGCATTTGTTGGAAAATAGCGAATCAAGCATGAAAAGTGAAAATGTGAAACTGACCTCAAATACGAAATATATACATATATTCAGGTTCCCCACAGGTCGGGGAACCCGAAAAATCATGTGTTTTCTGGATCCGACCTCTCCCTGAAAAGTTAGGCCTCGGCCTAGATTTCATTTGTTGGAAAATAGCCAATTAAGCTTGAATAGTGAAAATGTGAAACTCACATCCAATTCGAAAAGTATACATATATTGAGGTTCCCCAGATGTAGGGGAACCTGAAAAAACATTTGTTTTCTGAATCCGACCTCTCCCTCGTGTTAGGCCTCGGCCTAGAGTTCTTTTGCTGGAAAATAGCCAATTAAGCATGAAAAGTGAAAATGTGAAACTGACCTCAAATACGAAATGTATTCATGTTTCCCACAAGTTGGGGAACCAGAAAAAACACGTCTTTACCAGATCCGACCTCTCCCTGAAAAGTTACCTCTCGGCTTAGATTGCATTTCTTGGGAAATAGCCAATCAAGCATGAAAAGTGAAAATGTGAAACTGACATCCAATTCGAAAAGTATACATATATTGAGGTTCCCCAGATGTAGACGAACCTGAAAAAACATTTGTTTTCTGAATCCGACCTCTCCCTCATGTTAGGCCTCGGCCTAGAGTGCTTTTGCTGGAAAATAGCCAATCAAGCATGAAAAGTGAAAATGTGAAACTGACCTCAAATTCGAAATGTATACATATACTCAGGTTGCCCACAGGTTGGGGAACCCGAAAAAATATGTCTTTGCCGGATCTGACCTCTCCCTCAAACGTTTCGCCTTGGCTTAGATTGCATTAGTTGGGAAATAGCAAACTAAGCATGAAAACTGAAAATGTGAAACTGACCTCAAATTTGAAATGTATACATATATTCAGGTTCCCCACAGGTCAGGGAACCTGAAAAATAATGTGTTTTCTGGATCCGACCTCTCCCTGAAAAGTTAGGCCTCGGCCTAGATTTCATTTGTTGGAAAATAGCCAATTAAGCTTGAATAGTGAAAATGTGAAACTGACCTCAAATTCGAAATGTATACATATATTCAGGTTCCCCACAGATTGAGGAAACTGAAAAAATAGTCGTTTTCCGGATCTGACCTCTCCCTGGAAACTTACGGCTCGGCCTTGATTTCATTTGTTGGAAAATAGCGAATCAAGCATGAAAAGTGAAAATGTGAAACTGACCTCAAATTTGAAATGTATACATATATTCAGGTTCCCCACAGGTCGGGGAACCTGAAAAATAATGTGTTTTCTGGATCCGACCTCTCCCTGAAAAGTTAGGCCTCGGCCTAGATTTCATTTGTTGGAAAATAGCCAATTATGCTTGAATAGTGAAAATGTGAAACTGACCTCAAATTTGAAATGTATACATATATTCAGGTTCCCCACAGGTCAGGGAACCTGAAAAATAATGTGTTTTCTGGATCCGACATTTCCCTGAAAAGTTAGGCCTCGGCCTAGATTTCATTTGTTGGAAAATAGCCAATTAAGCTTGAATAGTGAAAATGTGAAACTGACATCCAATTCGAAAAGTATACATATATTGAGGTTCCCCAGATGTAGGGGAACCTGAAAAAACATTTGTTTTCTGAATCTGACCTCTCCCTCGTGTTAGGCCTCGGCCTAGAGTGCTTTTGCTGGAAAATAGCGAATCAAGCATGAAAAGTGAAAATGTGAAACTGACCTCAAATACGAAATGTATTCATGTTTCCCACAAGTTGGGGAACCAGAAAAAACACGTCTTTACCAGATCCGACCTCTCCCTGAAAAGTTACCTCTCGGCTTAGATTGCATTTCTTGGGAAATAGCCAATCAAGCATGAAAAGTGAAAATGTGAAACTGATCTCAAATACGAAATATATACATATATTCAGGTTGCCCAAAGGTTGGGGAACCCGAAAAAACATGTTTTTGCCGGATCTGATCTCTCCCTCAAATGTTAGGCCTCGGCCTAGATTTCATTTGTTGGAAAATAGCGAATCAAGCATGAAAAGTGAAAATGTGAAACTGACCTCAAATTTGAAATGTATACATATATTCAGGTTCCCCACAGGTTGGGGAACCCGAAAAATCATGTGTTTTCTGGATCCGACCTCTCCCTGAAAAGTTAGGCCTCGGCCTAGATTTCATTTGTTGGAATATAGCCAATTAAGCTTGAATAGTGAAAATGTGAAACTCACATCCAATTCGAAAAGTATACATATATTGAGGTTCCCCAGATGTAGGGGAACCTGAAAAAACATTTGTTTTCTGAATCCGACCTCTCCCTCGTGTTAGGCCTCGGCCTAGAGTGCTTTTGCTGGAAAATAGCCAATTAAGCATGAAAAGTGAAAATGTGAAACTGACCTCAAATACGAAATGTATTCATGTTTCCCACAAGTTGGGGAACCAGAAAAAACACGTCTTTACCAGATCCGACCTCTCCCTGAAAAGTTACCTCTCGGCTTAGATTGCATTTCTTGGGAAATAGCCAATCAAGCATGAAAAGTGAAAATGTGAAACTGACCTCAAATTCGAAATGTATACATATATTCAGGTTCCCCACAGATTGAGGAAACTGAAAAAATAGTCGTTTTCCGGATCTGACCTCTCCCTGGAAACTTACGGCTCGGCCTTGATTTCATTTGTTGGAAAATAGCCAATTCAGCATGAAAAGTGAAAATGTGAAACTGACCTCAAATACGAAATATATACATACATTCAGGTTGCCCAAAGGTTGGGGAACCCGAAAAAACATGTTTTTGCCGGATCTGATCTCTCCCTCAAATGTTAGGCCTCGGCCTAGATTTCATTTGTTGGAAAATAGCGAATCAAGCATGAAAAGTGAAAATGTGAAACTGACCTCAAATACGAAATATATACATATATTCAGGTTGCCCAAAGGTTGGGGAACCCGAAAAAACATGTATTTGCCGGATCTGACCTCTCCCTCAAACGTTTCGCCTTGCCTTAGATTGCATTTGTTGGAAAATAGCGAATCAAGCATGAAAAGTGAAAATGTGAAACTGACCTCAAATACGAAATATATACATATATTCAGGTTCCCCACAGGTCGGGGAACCCGAAAAATCATGTGTTTTCTGGATCCGACCTCTCCCTGAAAAGTTAGGCCTCGGCCTAGATTTCATTTGTTGGAAAATAGCCAATTAAGCTTGAATAGTGAAAATGTGAAACTCACATCCAATTCGAAAAGTATACATATATTGAGGTTCCCCAGATGTAGGGGAACCTGAAAAAACATTTGTTTTCTGAATCCGACCTCTCCCTCGTGTTAGGCCTCGGCCTAGAGTTCTTTTGCTGGAAAATAGCCAATTAAGCATGAAAAGTGAAAATGTGAAACTGACCTCAAATACGAAATGACCTCAAATACGAAATGTTTCCCACAAGTTGGGGAACCAGAAAAAACACGTCTTTACCAGATCCGACCTCTCCCTGAAAAGTTACCTCTCGGCTTAGATTGCATTTCTTGGGAAATAGCCAATCAAGCATGAAAAGTGAAAATGTGAAACTGACATCCAATTCGAAAAGTATACATATATTGAGGTTCCCCAGATGTAGACGAACCTGAAAAAACATTTGTTTTCTGAATCCGACCTCTCCCTCATGTTAGGCCTCGGCCTAGAGTGCTTTTGCTGGAAAATAGCCAATCAAGCATGAAAAGTGAAAATGTGAAACTGACCTCAAATTCGAAATGTATACATATACTCAGGTTGCCCACAGGTTGGGGAACCCGAAAAAACATGTCTTTGCCGGATCTGACCTCTCCCTCAAACGTTTCGCCTTGGCTTAGATTGCATTAGTTGGGAAATAGCAAACTAAGCATGAAAACTGAAAATGTGAAACTGACCTCAAATTTGAAATGTATACATATATTCAGGTTCCCCACAGGTCAGGGAACCTGAAAAATAATGTGTTTTCTGGATCCGACATTTCCCTGAAAAGTTAGGCCTCGGCCTAGATTTCATTTGTTGGAAAATAGCCAATTAAGCTTGAATAGTGAAAATGTGAAACTGACATCCAATTCGAAAAGTATACATATATTGAGGTTCCCCAGATGTAGGGGAACCTGAAAAAACATTTGTTTTCTGAATCCGACCTCTCCCTCGTGTTAGGCCTCGGCCTAGAGTGCTTTTGCTGGAAAATAGCCAATCAAGCATGAAAAGTGAAAATGTGAAACTAACCTCACATTTGAAATGTATACATATATTCAGGTTCCCCACAGGTCGGGGAACCCGAAAAATCATGTGTTTTCTGGATCCGACCTCTCCCTGAAAAGTTAGGCCTCGGCCTAGATTTCATTTGTTGGAAAATAGCCAATTAAGCTTGAATAGTGAAAATGTGAAACTGACCTCAAATTCGAAATGTATACATATACTCAGGTTGCCCACAGGTTGGGGAACCCGAAAAAACATGTCTTTGCCGGATCTGACCTCTCCCTCAAACGTTTCGCCTTGGCTTAGATTGCATTAGTTGGGAAATAGCAAACTAAGCATGAAAACTGAAAATGTGAAACTGACCTCAAATTTGAAATGTATACATATATTCAGGTTCCCCACAGGTCAGGGAACCTGAAAAATAATGTGTTTTCTGGATCCGACATTTCCCTGAAAAGTTAGGCCTCGGCCTAGATTTCATTTGTTGGAAAATAGCCAATTAAGCTTGAATAGTGAAAATGTGAAACTGACATCCAATTCGAAAAGTATACATATATTGAGGTTCCCCAGATGTAGGGGAACCTGAAAAAACATTTGTTTTCTGAATCCGACCTCTCCCTCGTGTTAGGCCTCGGCCTAGAGTGCTTTTGCTGGAAAATAGCCAATTAAGCATGAAAAGTGAAAATGTGAAACTGACCTCAAATACGAAATGTATTCATGTTTCCCACAAGTTGGGGAACCAGAAAAAACACGTCTTTACCAGATCCGACCTCTCCCTGAAAAGTTACCTCTCGGCTTAGATTGCATTTCTTGGGAAATAGCCAATCAAGCATGAAAAGTGAAAATGTGAAACTGACCTCAAATTCGAAATGTATACATATATTCAGGTTCCCCACAGATTGAGGAAACTGAAAAAATAGTCGTTTTCCGGATCTGACCTCTCCCTGGAAACTTACGGCTCGGCCTTGATTTCATTTGTTGGAAAATAGCCAATTCAGCATGAAAAGTGAAAATGTGAAACTGACCTCAAATACGAAATATATACATATATTCAGGTTGCCCAAAGGTTGGGGAACCCGAAAAAACATGTTTTTGCCGGATCTGATCTCTCCCTCAAATGTTAGGCCTCGACCTAGATTTCATTTGTTGGAAAATAGCGAATCAAGCATGAAAAGTGAAAATGTGAAACTGACCTCAAATACGAAATATATACATATATTCAGGTTGCCCAAAGGTTGGGGAACCCGAAAAAACATGTCTTTGCCGGATCTGACCTCTCCCTCAAACGTTTCGCCTTGCCTTAGATTGCATTTCTTGGGAAATAGCCAATCAAGCATGAAAAGTGAAAATGTGAAACTGACCTCAAATACGAAATATATACATATATTCAGGTTGCCCAAAGGTTGGGGAACCCGAAAAAACATGTTTTTGCCGGATCCGACCTCTCCCTGAAAAGTTAGGCCTCGGCCTAGATTTCATTTGTTGGAAAATAGCCAATTATGCTTGAATAGTGAAAATGTGAAACTGACCTCAAATTCGAAATGTATACATATACTCAGGTTGCCCACAGGTTGGGGAACCCGAAAAAACATGTCTTTGCCGGATCTGACCTCTCCCTCAAACGTTTCGCCTTGGCTTAGATTGCATTAGTTGGGAAATAGCAAACTAAGCATGAAAACTGAAAATGTGAAGCTGACCTCAAATTTGAAATGTATACATATATTCAGGTTCCCCACAGGTCAGGGAACCTGAAAAATAATGTGTTTTCTGGATCCGACATTTCCCTGAAAAGTTAGGCCTCGGCCTAGATTTCATTTGTTGGAAAATAGCCAATTAAGCTTGAATAGTGAAAATGTGAAACTGACATCCAATTCGAAAAGTATACATATATTGAGGTTCCCCAGATGTAGGGGAACCTGAAAAAACATTTGTTTTCTGAATCTGACCTCTCCCTCGTGTTAGGCCTCGGCCTAGAGTGCTTTTGCTGGAAAATAGCCAATTAAGCATGAAAAGTGAAAATGTGAAACTGACCTCAAATTCGAAATGTATACATATATTCAGGTTCCCCACAGATTGAGGAAACTGAAAAAATAGTTGTTTTCCGGATCTGACCTCTCCCTGAAAAGTTAGGCCTCGGCCTAGATTTCATTTGTTGGAAAATAGCCAATTAAGCTTGAATAGTGAAAATGTGAAACTGACATCCAATTCGAAAAGTATACATATATTGAGGTTCCCCAGATGTAGGGGAACCTGAAAAAACATTTGTTTTCTGAATCCGACCTCTCCCTCGTGTTAGGCCTCGGCCTAGAGTGCTTTTGCTGGAAAATAGCCAATTAAGCATGAAAAGTGAAAATGTGAAACTGACCTCAAATTCGAAATGTATACATATATTCAGGTTCCCCACAGATTGAGGAAACTGAAAAAATAGTCGTTTTCCGGATCTGACCTCTCCCTGGAAACTTACGGCTCGGCCTTGATTTCATTTGTTGGAAAATAGCCAATTCAGCATGAAAAGTGAAAATGTGAAACTGACCTCAAATACTAAATATATACATATATTCAGGTTGCCCAAAGGTTGGGGAACCCGAAAAAACATGTTTTTGCCGGATCTGATCTCTCCCTCAAATGTTAGGCCTCGGCCTAGATTTCATTTGTTGGAAAATAGCGAATCAAGCATGAAAAGTGAAAATGTGAAACTGACCTCAAATTCGAAATGTATACATATACTCAGGTTGCCCACAGGTTGGGGAACCCGAAAAAACATGTTTGCCGGATCTGACCTCTCCCTCAAACGTTTCGCCTTGGCTTAGATTGCATTAGTTGGGAAATAGCAAACTAAGCATGAAAACTGAAAATGTGAAACTGACCTCAAATTTGAAATGTATACATATATTCAGGTTCCCCACAGGTCAGGGAACCTGAAAAATAATGTGTTTTCTGGATCCGACATTTCCCTGAAAAGTTAGGCCTCGGCCTAGATTTCATTTGTTGGAAAATAGCCAATTAAGCTTGAATAGTGAAAATGTGAAACTGACATCCAATTCGAAAAGTATACATATATTGAGGTTCCCCAGATGTAGGGGAACCTGAAAAAACATTTGTTTTCTGAATCCGACCTCTCCCTCGTGTTAGGCCTCGGCCTAGAGTGCTTTTGCTGGAAAATAGCCAATCAAGCATGAAAAGTGAAAATGTGAAACTAACCTCAAATTTGAAATGTATACATATATTCAGGTTCCCCACAGGTCAGGGAACCTGAAAAATAATGTGTTTTCTGGATCCGACATTTCCCTGAAAAGTTAGGCCTCGGCCTAGATTTCATTTGTTGGAAAATAGCCAATTAAGCTTGAATAGTGAAAATGTGAAACTGACATCCAATACGAAATATATACATATATTCAGGTTGCCCAAAGGTTGGGGAACCCGAAAAAACATGTCTTTGCCGGATCTGACCTCTCCCTCAAACGTTTCGCCTTGCCTTAGATTGCATTTCTTGGGAAATAGCCAATCAAGCATGAAAAGTGAAAATGTGAAACTGACCTCAAATACGAAATATATACATATATTCAGGTTGCCCAAAGGTTGGGGAACCCGAAAAAACATGTTTTTGCCGGATCCGACCTCTCCCTGAAAAGTTAGGCCTCGGCCTAGATTTCATTTGTTGGAAAATAGCCAATTATGCTTGAATAGTGAAAATGTGAAACTGACCTCAAATTCGAAATGTATACATATACTCAGGTTGCCCACAGGTTGGGGAACCCGAAAAAACATGTCTTTGCCGGATCTGACCTCTCCCTCAAACGTTTCGCCTTGGCTTAGATTGCATTAGTTGGGAAATAGCAAACTAAGCATGAAAACTGAAAATGTGAAGCTGACCTCAAATTTGAAATGTATACATATATTCAGGTTCCCCACAGGTCAGGGAACCTGAAAAATAATGTGTTTTCTGGATCCGACATTTCCCTGAAAAGTTAGGCCTCGGCCTAGATTTCATTTGTTGGAAAATAGCCAATTAAGCTTGAATAGTGAAAATGTGAAACTGACATCCAATTCGAAAAGTATACATATATTGAGGTTCCCCAGATGTAGGGGAACCTGAAAAAACATTTGTTTTCTGAATCTGACCTCTCCCTCGTGTTAGGCCTCGGCCTAGAGTGCTTTTGCTGGAAAATAGCCAATTAAGCATGAAAAGTGAAAATGTGAAACTGACCTCAAATTCGAAATGTATACATATATTCAGGTTCCCCACAGATTGAGGAAACTGAAAAAATAGTTGTTTTCCGGATCTGACCTCTCCCTGAAAAGTTAGGCCTCGGCCTAGATTTCATTTGTTGGAAAATAGCCAATTAAGCTTGAATAGTGAAAATGTGAAACTGACATCCAATTCGAAAAGTATACATATATTGAGGTTCCCCAGATGTAGGGGAACCTGAAAAAACATTTGTTTTCTGAATCCGACCTCTCCCTCGTGTTAGGCCTCGGCCTAGAGTGCTTTTGCTGGAAAATAGCCAATTAAGCATGAAAAGTGAAAATGTGAAACTGACCTCAAATTCGAAATGTATACATATATTCAGGTTCCCCACAGATTGAGGAAACTGAAAAAATAGTCGTTTTCCGGATCTGACCTCTCCCTGGAAACTTACGGCTCGGCCTTGATTTCATTTGTTGGAAAATAGCCAATTCAGCATGAAAAGTGAAAATGTGAAACTGACCTCAAATACTAAATATATACATATATTCAGGTTGCCCAAAGGTTGGGGAACCCGAAAAAACATGTTTTTGCCGGATCTGATCTCTCCCTCAAATGTTAGGCCTCGGCCTAGATTTCATTTGTTGGAAAATAGCGAATCAAGCATGAAAAGTGAAAATGTGAAACTGACCTCAAATTCGAAATGTATACATATACTCAGGTTGCCCACAGGTTGGGGAACCCGAAAAAACATGTTTGCCGGATCTGACCTCTCCCTCAAACGTTTCGCCTTGGCTTAGATTGCATTAGTTGGGAAATAGCAAACTAAGCATGAAAACTGAAAATGTGAAACTGACCTCAAATTTGAAATGTATACATATATTCAGGTTCCCCACAGGTCAGGGAACCTGAAAAATAATGTGTTTTCTGGATCCGACATTTCCCTGAAAAGTTAGGCCTCGGCCTAGATTTCATTTGTTGGAAAATAGCCAATTAAGCTTGAATAGTGAAAATGTGAAACTGACATCCAATTCGAAAAGTATACATATATTGAGGTTCCCCAGATGTAGGGGAACCTGAAAAAACATTTGTTTTCTGAATCCGACCTCTCCCTCGTGTTAGGCCTCGGCCTAGAGTGCTTTTGCTGGAAAATAGCCAATCAAGCATGAAAAGTGAAAATGTGAAACTAACCTCAAATTTGAAATGTATACATATATTCAGGTTCCCCACAGGTCAGGGAACCTGAAAAATAATGTGTTTTCTGGATCCGACATTTCCCTGAAAAGTTAGGCCTCGGCCTAGATTTCATTTGTTGGAAAATAGCCAATTAAGCTTGAATAGTGAAAATGTGAAACTGACATCCAATTCGAAAAGTATACATATATTGAGGTTCCCCAGATGTAGGGGAACCTGAAAAAACATTTGTTTTCTGAATCCGACCTCTCCCTCGTGTTAGGCCTCGGCCTAGAGTGCTTTTGCTGGAAAATAGCCAATTAAGCATGAAAAGTGAAAATGTGAAACTGACCTCAAATACGAAATGTATTCATGTTTCCCACAAGTTGGGGAACCAGAAAAAACACGTCTTTACCAGATCCGACCTCTCCCTGAAAAGTTACCTCTCGGCTTAGATTGCATTTCTTGGGAAATAGCCAATCAAGCATGAAAAGTGAAAATGTGAAACTGACCTCAAATTCGAAATGTATACATATATTCAGGTTCCCCACAGATTGAGGAAACTGAAAAAATAGTCGTTTTCCGGATCTGACCTCTCCCTGGAAACTTACGGCTCGGCCTTGATTTCATTTGTTGGAAAATAGCCAATTCAGCATGAAAAGTGAAAATGTGAAACTGACCTCAAATACGAAATATATACATATATTCAGGTTGCCCAAAGGTTGGGGAACCCGAAAAAACATGTTTTTGCCGGATCTGATCTCTCCCTCAAATGTTAGGCCTCGACCTAGATTTCATTTGTTGGAAAATAGCGAATCAAGCATGAAAAGTGAAAATGTGAAACTGACCTCAAATACGAAATATATACATATATTCAGGTTGCCCAAAGGTTGGGGAACCCGAAAAAACATGTCTTTGCCGGATCTGACCTCTCCCTCAAACGTTTCGCCTTGCCTTAGATTGCATTTCTTGGGAAATAGCCAATCAAGCATGAAAAGTGAAAATGTGAAACTGACCTCAAATACGAAATATATACATATATTCAGGTTGCCCAAAGGTTGGGGAACCCGAAAAAACATGTTTTTGCCGGATCCGACCTCTCCCTGAAAAGTTAGGCCTCGGCCTAGATTTCATTTGTTGGAAAATAGCCAATTATGCTTGAATAGTGAAAATGTGAAACTGACCTCAAATTCGAAATGTATACATATACTCAGGTTGCCCACAGGTTGGGGAACCCGAAAAAACATGTCTTTGCCGGATCTGACCTCTCCCTCAAACGTTTCGCCTTGGCTTAGATTGCATTAGTTGGGAAATAGCAAACTAAGCATGAAAACTGAAAATGTGAAGCTGACCTCAAATTTGAAATGTATACATATATTCAGGTTCCCCACAGGTCAGGGAACCTGAAAAATAATGTGTTTTCTGGATCCGACATTTCCCTGAAAAGTTAGGCCTCGGCCTAGATTTCATTTGTTGGAAAATAGCCAATTAAGCTTGAATAGTGAAAATGTGAAACTGACATCCAATTCGAAAAGTATACATATATTGAGGTTCCCCAGATGTAGGGGAACCTGAAAAAACATTTGTTTTCTGAATCTGACCTCTCCCTCGTGTTAGGCCTCGGCCTAGAGTGCTTTTGCTGGAAAATAGCCAATTAAGCATGAAAAGTGAAAATGTGAAACTGACCTCAAATTCGAAATGTATACATATATTCAGGTTCCCCACAGATTGAGGAAACTGAAAAAATAGTTGTTTTCCGGATCTGACCTCTCCCTGAAAAGTTAGGCCTCGGCCTAGATTTCATTTGTTGGAAAATAGCCAATTAAGCTTGAATAGTGAAAATGTGAAACTGACATCCAATTCGAAAAGTATACATATATTGAGGTTCCCCAGATGTAGGGGAACCTGAAAAAACATTTGTTTTCTGAATCTGACCTCTCCCTCGTGTTAGGCCTCGGCCTAGAGTGCTTTTGCTGGAAAATAGCCAATTAAGCATGAAAAGTGAAAATGTGAAACTGACCTCAAATTCGAAATGTATACATATATTCAGGTTCCCCACAGATTGAGGAAACTGAAAAAATAGTTGTTTTCCGGATCTGACCTCTCCCTGAAAAGTTAGGCCTCGGCCTAGATTTCATTTGTTGGAAAATAGCCAATTAAGCTTGAATAGTGAAAATGTGAAACTGACATCCAATTCGAAAAGTATACATATATTGAGGTTCCCCAGATGTAGGGGAACCTGAAAAAACATTTGTTTTCTGAATCCGACCTCTCCCTCGTGTTAGGCCTCGGCCTAGAGTGCTTTTGCTGGAAAATAGCCAATTAAGCATGAAAAGTGAAAATGTGAAACTGACCTCAAATTCGAAATGTATACATATATTCAGGTTCCCCACAGATTGAGGAAACTGAAAAAATAGTCGTTTTCCGGATCTGACCTCTCCCTGGAAACTTACGGCTCGGCCTTGATTTCATTTGTTGGAAAATAGCCAATTCAGCATGAAAAGTGAAAATGTGAAACTGACCTCAAATACTAAATATATACATATATTCAGGTTGCCCAAAGGTTGGGGAACCCGAAAAAACATGTTTTTGCCGGATCTGATCTCTCCCTCAAATGTTAGGCCTCGGCCTAGATTTCATTTGTTGGAAAATAGCGAATCAAGCATGAAAAGTGAAAATGTGAAACTGACCTCAAATTCGAAATGTATACATATACTCAGGTTGCCCACAGGTTGGGGAACCCGAAAAAACATGTTTGCCGGATCTGACCTCTCCCTCAAACGTTTCGCCTTGGCTTAGATTGCATTAGTTGGGAAATAGCAAACTAAGCATGAAAACTGAAAATGTGAAACTGACCTCAAATTTGAAATGTATACATATATTCAGGTTCCCCACAGGTCAGGGAACCTGAAAAATAATGTGTTTTCTGGATCCGACATTTCCCTGAAAAGTTAGGCCTCGGCCTAGATTTCATTTGTTGGAAAATAGCCAATTAAGCTTGAATAGTGAAAATGTGAAACTGACATCCAATTCGAAAAGTATACATATATTGAGGTTCCCCAGATGTAGGGGAACCTGAAAAAACATTTGTTTTCTGAATCCGACCTCTCCCTCGTGTTAGGCCTCGGCCTAGAGTGCTTTTGCTGGAAAATAGCCAATCAAGCATGAAAAGTGAAAATGTGAAACTAACCTCAAATTTGAAATGTATACATATATTCAGGTTCCCCACAGGTCAGGGAACCTGAAAAATAATGTGTTTTCTGGATCCGACATTTCCCTGAAAAGTTAGGCCTCGGCCTAGATTTCATTTGTTGGAAAATAGCCAATTAAGCTTGAATAGTGAAAATGTGAAACTGACATCCAATTCGAAAAGTATACATATATTGAGGTTCCCCAGATGTAGGGGAACCTGAAAAAACATTTGTTTTCTGAATCCGACCTCTCCCTCGTGTTAGGCCTCGGCCTAGAGTGCTTTTGCTGGAAAATAGCCAATTAAGCATGAAAAGTGAAAATGTGAAACTGACCTCAAATACGAAATGTATTCATGTTTCCCACAAGTTGGGGAACCAGAAAAAACACGTCTTTACCAGATCCGACCTCTCCCTGAAAAGTTACCTCTCGGCTTAGATTGCATTTCTTGGGAAATAGCCAATCAAGCATGAAAAGTGAAAATGTGAAACTGACCTCAAATTCGAAATGTATACATATATTCAGGTTCCCCACAGATTGAGGAAACTGAAAAAATAGTCGTTTTCCGGATCTGACCTCTCCCTGGAAACTTACGGCTCGGCCTTGATTTCATTTGTTGGAAAATAGCCAATTCAGCATGAAAAGTGAAAATGTGAAACTGACCTCAAATACGAAATATATACATATATTCAGGTTGCCCAAAGGTTGGGGAACCCGAAAAAACATGTTTTTGCCGGATCTGATCTCTCCCTCAAATGTTAGGCCTCGACCTAGATTTCATTTGTTGGAAAATAGCGAATCAAGCATGAAAAGTGAAAATGTGAAACTGACCTCAAATACGAAATATATACATATATTCAGGTTGCCCAAAGGTTGGGGAACCCGAAAAAACATGTCTTTGCCGGATCTGACCTCTCCCTCAAACGTTTCGCCTTGCCTTAGATTGCATTTCTTGGGAAATAGCCAATCAAGCATGAAAAGTGAAAATGTGAAACTGACCTCAAATACGAAATATATACATATATTCAGGTTGCCCAAAGGTTGGGGAACCCGAAAAAACATGTTTTTGCCGGATCCGACCTCTCCCTGAAAAGTTAGGCCTCGGCCTAGATTTCATTTGTTGGAAAATAGCCAATTATGCTTGAATAGTGAAAATGTGAAACTGACCTCAAATTCGAAATGTATACATATACTCAGGTTGCCCACAGGTTGGGGAACCCGAAAAAACATGTCTTTGCCGGATCTGACCTCTCCCTCAAACGTTTCGCCTTGGCTTAGATTGCATTAGTTGGGAAATAGCAAACTAAGCATGAAAACTGAAAATGTGAAGCTGACCTCAAATTTGAAATGTATACATATATTCAGGTTCCCCACAGGTCAGGGAACCTGAAAAATAATGTGTTTTCTGGATCCGACATTTCCCTGAAAAGTTAGGCCTCGGCCTAGATTTCATTTGTTGGAAAATAGCCAATTAAGCTTGAATAGTGAAAATGTGAAACTGACATCCAATTCGAAAAGTATACATATATTGAGGTTCCCCAGATGTAGGGGAACCTGAAAAAACATTTGTTTTCTGAATCTGACCTCTCCCTCGTGTTAGGCCTCGGCCTAGAGTGCTTTTGCTGGAAAATAGCCAATTAAGCATGAAAAGTGAAAATGTGAAACTGACCTCAAATTCGAAATGTATACATATATTCAGGTTCCCCACAGATTGAGGAAACTGAAAAAATAGTTGTTTTCCGGATCTGACCTCTCCCTGAAAAGTTAGGCCTCGGCCTAGATTTCATTTGTTGGAAAATAGCCAATTAAGCTTGAATAGTGAAAATGTGAAACTGACATCCAATTCGAAAAGTATACATATATTGAGGTTCCCCAGATGTAGGGGAACCTGAAAAAACATTTGTTTTCTGAATCCGACCTCTCCCTCGTGTTAGGCCTCGGCCTAGAGTGCTTTTGCTGGAAAATAGCCAATTAAGCATGAAAAGTGAAAATGTGAAACTGACCTCAAATTCGAAATGTATACATATATTCAGGTTCCCCACAGATTGAGGAAACTGAAAAAATAGTCGTTTTCCGGATCTGACCTCTCCCTGGAAACTTACGGCTCGGCCTTGATTTCATTTGTTGGAAAATAGCCAATTCAGCATGAAAAGTGAAAATGTGAAACTGACCTCAAATACTAAATATATACATATATTCAGGTTGCCCAAAGGTTGGGGAACCCGAAAAAACATGTTTTTGCCGGATCTGATCTCTCCCTCAAATGTTAGGCCTCGGCCTAGATTTCATTTGTTGGAAAATAGCGAATCAAGCATGAAAAGTGAAAATGTGAAACTGACCTCAAATTCGAAATGTATACATATACTCAGGTTGCCCACAGGTTGGGGAACCCGAAAAAACATGTTTGCCGGATCTGACCTCTCCCTCAAACGTTTCGCCTTGGCTTAGATTGCATTAGTTGGGAAATAGCAAACTAAGCATGAAAACTGAAAATGTGAAACTGACCTCAAATTTGAAATGTATACATATATTCAGGTTCCCCACAGGTCAGGGAACCTGAAAAATAATGTGTTTTCTGGATCCGACATTTCCCTGAAAAGTTAGGCCTCGGCCTAGATTTCATTTGTTGGAAAATAGCCAATTAAGCTTGAATAGTGAAAATGTGAAACTGACATCCAATTCGAAAAGTATACATATATTGAGGTTCCCCAGATGTAGGGGAACCTGAAAAAACATTTGTTTTCTGAATCCGACCTCTCCCTCGTGTTAGGCCTCGGCCTAGAGTGCTTTTGCTGGAAAATAGCCAATTAAGCATGAAAAGTGAAAATGTGAAACTGACCTCAAATTCGAAATGTATACATATATTCAGGTTCCCCACAGATTGAGGAAACTGAAAAAATAGTCGTTTTCCGGATCTGACCTCTCCCTGGAAACTTACGGCTCGGCCTTGATTTCATTTGTTGGAAAATAGCCAATTAAGCATGAAAAGTGAAAATGTGAAACTGACCTCAAATACGAAATGTATTCATGTTTCCCACAAGTTGGGGAACCAGAAAAAACACGTCTTTACCAGATCCGACCTCTTCCTGAAAAGTTACCTCTCGGCTTAGATTGCATTTCTTGGGAAATAGCCAATCAAGCATGAAAAGTGAAAATGTGAAACTGACCTCAAATACGAAATGTATTCATGTTTCCCACAAGTTGGGGAACCAGAAAAAACACGTCTTTACCAGATCCGACCTCTCCCTGAAAAGTTACCTCTCGGCTTAGATTGCATTTCTTGGGAAATAGCCAATCAAGCATGAAAAGTGAAAATGTGAAACTGACATCCAATTCGAAAAGTATACATATATTCAGGTTCCCCACAGGTCGGGGAACCCGAAAAATCATGTGTTTTCTGGATCCGACCTCTCCCTGAAAAGTTTGGCCTCGGCCTAGATTTCATTTGTTGGAAAATAGCCAATTAAGCTTGAATAGTGAAAATGTGAAACTGACCTCAAATTCGAAATGTATACATATACTCAGGTTGCCCAAAGGTTGGGGAACCCGAAAAAACATGTTTTTGCCGGATCTGATTTCTCCCTCAAATGTTAGGCCTCGACCTAGATTTCATTTGTTGGAAAATAGCGAATCAAGCATGAAAACTGAAAATGTGAAACTGACCTCAAATTTGAAATGTATACATATATTCAGGTTCCCCACAGGTCAGGGAACCTGAAAAATAATGTGTTTTCTGGATCCGACATTTCCCTGAAAAGTTAGGCCTCGGCCTAGATTTCATTTGTTGGAAAATAGCCAATTAAGCTTGAATAGTGAAAATGTGAAACTGACATCCAATTCGAAAAGTATACATATATTGAGGTTCCCCAGATGTAGGGGAACCTGAAAAAACATTTGTTTTCTGAATCCGACCTCTCCCTCGTGTTAGGCCTCGGCCTAGAGTGCTTTTGCTGGAAAATAGCCAATTAAGCATGAAAAGTGAAAATGTGAAACTGACCTCAAATTCGAAATGTATACATATATTCAGGTTCCTCACAGATTGAGGAAACTGAAAAAATAGTCGTTTACCGGATCCGACCTCTCCCTGAAAAGTTACCTCTCGGCTTAGATTGCATTTCTTGGGAAATAGCCAATCAAGCATGAAAAGTGAAAATGTGAAACTGACCTCAAATACGAAATATATACATATATTCAGGTTGCCCAAAGGTTGGGGAACCCAAAAAAACATGTTTTTGCCGGATCCGACCTCTCCCTGAAAAGTTAGGCCTCGGCCTAGATTTCATTTGTTGGAAAATAGCCAATTAAGCTTGAATAGTGAAAATGTGAAACTGACCTCAAATTCGAAATGTATACATATACTCAGGTTGCCCACAGGTTGGGGAACCCGAAAAAACATGTCTTTGCCGGATCTGACCTCTCCCTCAAACGTTTCGCCTTGGCTTAGATTGCATTAGTTGGGAAATAGCAAACTAAGCATGAAAACTGAAAATGTGAAACTGACCTCAAATTTGAAATGTATACATATATTCAGGTTCCCCACAGGTCAGGGAACCTGAAAAATAATGTGTTTTCTGGATCCGACATTTCCCTGAAAAGTTAGGCCTCGGCCTAGATTTCATTTGTTGGAAAATAGCCAATTAAGCTTGAATAGTGAAAATGTGAAACTGACATCCAATTCGAAAAGTATACATATATTGAGGTTCCCCAGATGTAGGGGAACCTGAAAAAACATTTGTTTTTTGAATCTGACCTCTCCCTCGTGTTAGGCCTCGGCCTAGAGTGCTTTTGCTGGAAAATAGCCAATTAAGCATGAAAAGTGAAAATGTGAAACTGACCTCAAATTCGAAATGTATACATATATTCAGGTTCCCCACAGATTGAGGAAACTGAAAAAATAGTTGTTTTCCGGATCTGACCTCTCCCTGAAAACTTACGCCTCGGCCTTGATTTCATTTGTTGGAAAATAGCCAATTAAGCATGAAAAGTGAAAATGTGAAACTGACCTCAAATTTGAAATGTATACATATATTCAGGTTCCCCACAGGTCAGGGAACCTGAAAAATAATGTGTTTTCTGGATCCGACATTTCCCTGAAAAGTTAGGCCTCAGCCTAGATTTCATTTCTTGGAAAATAGCCAATTAAGCTTGAATAGTGAAAATGTGAAACTGACATCCAATTCGAAAAGTATACATATATTGATGTTCCCCAGATGTAGGGGAACCTGAAAAAACATTTGTTTTCTGAATCCGACCTCTCCCTCGTGTTAGGCCTCGGCCTAGAGTGCTTTTGCTGGAAAATAGCCAATTAAGCATGAAAAGTGAAAATGTGAAACTGACCTCAAATTCGAAATGTATACATATACTCAGGTTGCCCACAGGTTGGGGAACCCGAAAAAACATGTCTTTGCCGGATCTGACCTCTCCCTCAAACGTTTCGCCTTGGCTTAGATTGCATTAGTTGGGAAATAGCAAACTAAGCATGAAAACTGAAAATGTGAAACTGACCTCAAATTTGAAATGTATACATATATTCAGGTTCCCCACAGGTCAGGGAACCTGAAAAATAATGTGTTTTCTGGATCCGACATTTCCCTGAAAAGTTAGGCCTCGGCCTAGATTTCATTTGTTGGAAAATAGCCAATTAAGCTTGAATAGTGAAAATGTGAAACTGACATCCAATTCGAAAAGTATACATATATTGAGGTTCCCCAGATGTAGGGGAACCTGAAAAAACATTTGTTTTCTGAATCTGACCTCTCCCTCGTGTTAGGCCTCGGCCTAGAGTGCTTTTGCTGGAAAATAGCCAATTAAGCATGAAAAGTGAAAATGTGAAACTGACCTCAAATTCGAAATGTATACATATATTCAGGTTCCCCACAGATTGAGGAAACTGAAAAAATAGTTGTTTTCCGGATCTGACCTCTCCCTGAAAACTTACGCCTCGGCCTTGATTTCATTTGTTGGAAAATAGCCAATTAAGCATGAAAAGTGAAAATGTGAAACTGACCTCAAATACGAAATGTATTCATGTTTCCCACAAGTTGGGGAACCAGAAAAAACACGTCTTTACCAGATCCGACCTCTCCCTGAAAAGTTACCTCTCGGCTTAGATTGCATTTCTTGGGAAATAGCCAATCAAGCATGAAAAGTGAAAATGTGAAACTGACATCCAATTCGAAAAGTATACATATATTGAGGTTCCCCAGATGTAGACGAACCTGAAAAAACATTTGTTTTCTGAATCCGACCTCTCCCTCATGTTAGGCCTCGGCCTAGAGTGCTTTTGCTGGAAAATAGCCAATCAAGCATGAAAAGTGAAAATGTGAAACTGACCTCAAATTCGAAATGTATACATATACTCAGGTTGCCCACAGGTTGGGGAACCCGAAAAAACATGTCTTTGCCGGATCTGACCTCTCCCTCAAACGTTTCGCCTTGGCTTAGATTGCATTAGTTGGGAAATAGCAAACTAAGCATGAAAACTGAAAATGTGAAACTGACCTCAAATTTGAAATGTATACATATATCCAGGTTCCCCACAGGTCAGGGAACCTGAAAAATAATGCGTTTTCTGGATCCGACATTTCCCTGAAAAGTTAGGCCTCGGCCTAGATTTCATTTGTTGGAAAATAGCCAATTAAGCTTGAATAGTGAAAATGTGAAACTGACATCCAATTCGAAAAGTATACATATATTGAGGTTCCCCAGATGTAGGGGAACCTGAAAAAACATTTGTTTTCTGAATCTGACCTCTCCCTCGTGTTAGGCCTCGGCCTAGAGTGCTTTTGCTGGAAAATAGCCAATTAAGCATGAAAAGTGAAAATGTGAAACTGACCTCAAATACGAAATGTATACATATATTCAGGTTGCCCAAAGGTTGGGGAATCCGAAAAAACATGTTTTTGCCGGATCCGACCTCTCCCTGAAAAGTTAGGCCTCGGCCTAGATTTCATTTGTTGGAAAATAGCCAATTAAGCTTGAATAGTGAAAATGTGAAACTGACATCCAATTCGAAAAGTATACATATATTGAGATTCCCCAGATGTAGGGGAACCTGAAAAAACATTTGTTTTCTGAATCTGACCTCTCCCTCGTGTTAGGCCTCGGCCTAGAGTGCTTTTGCTGGAAAATAGCCAATTAAGCATGAAAAGTGAAAATGTGAAACTGACCTCAAATTCGAAATGTATACATATATTCAGGTTCCTCACAGATTGAGGAAACTGAAAAAATAGTCGTTTTCCGGATCTGACCTCTCCCTGGAAACTTACGGCTCGGCCTTGATTTCATTTCTTGGAAAATAGCCAATTAAGCATGAAAAGTGAAAATGTGAAACTGACCTCAAATACGAAATGTATTCATGTTTCCCACAAGTTGGGGAACCAGAAAAAACACGTCTTTACCGGATCCGACCTCTCCCTGAAAAGTTACCTCTCGGCTTAGATTGCATTTCTTGGGAAATAGCCAATCAAGCATGAAAAGTGAAAATGTGAAACTGACCTCAAATACGAAATATATACATATATTCAGGTTGCCCAAAGGTTGGGGAACCCGAAAAAACATGTTTTTGCCGGATCCGACCTCTCCCTGAAAAGTTAGGCCTCGGCCTAGATTTCATTTGTTGGAAAATAGCCAATTAAGCTTGAATAGTGAAAATGTGAAACTGACCTCAAATTCGAAATGTATACATATACTCAGGTTGCCCACAGGTCAGGGAACCTGAAAAATAATGTGTTTTCTGGATCCGACATTTCCCTGAAAAGTTAGGCCTCGGCCTAGATTTCATTTCTTGGAAAATAGCCAATTAAGCTTGAATAGTGAAAATGTGAAACTGACATCCAATTCGAAAAGTATACATATATTGATGTTCCCCAGATGTAGGGGAACCTGAAAAAACATTTGTTTTCTGAATCTGACCTCTCCCTCGTGTTAGGCCTCGGCCTAGAGTGCTTTTGCTGGAAAATAGCCAATTAAGCATGAAAAGTGAAAATGTGAAACTGACCTCAAATACGAAATGTATTCATGTTTCCCACAAGTTGGGGAACCAGAAAAAACACGTCTTTACCAGATCCGACCTCTCCCTGAAAAGTTACCTCTCGGCTTAGATTGCATTTCTTGGGAAATAGCCAATCAAGCATGAAAAGTGAAAATGTGAAACTGACCTCAAATACGAAATATATACATATATTCAGGTTGCCCAAAGGTTGGGGAACCCGAAAAAACATGTTTTTGCCGGATCTGATCTCTCCCTCAAATGTTAGGCCTCGGCCTAGATTTCATTTGTTGGAAAATAGCGAATCAAGCATGAAAAGTGAAAATGTGAAACTGATCTCAAATTTGAAATGTATACATATATTCAGGTTCCCCACAGGTCGGGGAACCCGAAAAATCATGTGTTTTCTGGATCCGACCTCTCCCTGCAAAGTTAGGCCTCGGCCTAGATTTCATTTGTTGGAAAATAGCCAATTAAGCTTGAATAGTGAAAATGTGAAACTGACCTCAAATTCGAAATGTATACATATACTCAGGTTGCCCACAGGTTGGGGAACCCGAAAAAACATGTCTTTGCCGGATCTGACCTCTCCCTCGTGTTAGGCCTCGGCCTAGAGTGCTTTTGCTGGAAAATAGCCAATTAAGCATGAAAAGTGAAAATGTGAAACTGACCTCAAATACGAAATGTATTCATGTTTCCCACAAGTTGGGGAACCAGAAAAAACACGTCTTTACCGGATCCGACCTCTCCCTGAAAAGTTACCTCTCGGCTTAGATTGCATTTCTTGGGAAATAGCCAATCAAGCATGAAAAGTGAAAATGTGAAACTGACCTCAAATACGAAATATATACATATATTCAGGTTGCCCAAAGGTTGGGGAACCCGAAAAAACATGTTTTTGCCGGATCCGACCTCTCCCTGAAAAGTTAGGCCTCGGCCTAGATTTCATTTGTTGGAAAATAGCCAATTAAGCTTGAATAGTGAAAATGTGAAACTGACCTCAAATTCGAAATGTATACATATACTCAGGTTGCCCACAGGTCAGGGAACCTGAAAAATAATGTGTTTTCTGGATCCGACATTTCCCTGAAAAGTTAGGCCTCGGCCTAGATTTCATTTCTTGGAAAATAGCCAATTAAGCTTGAATAGTGAAAATGTGAAACTGACATCCAATTCGAAAAGTATACATATATTGATGTTCCCCAGATGTAGGGGAACCTGAAAAAACATTTGTTTTCTGAATCTGACCTCTCCCTCGTGTTAGGCCTCGGCCTAGAGTGCTTTTGCTGGAAAATAGCCAATTAAGCATGAAAAGTGAAAATGTGAAACTGACCTCAAATACGAAATGTATTCATGTTTCCCACAAGTTGGGGAACCAGAAAAAACACGTCTTTACCAGATCCGACCTCTCCCTGAAAAGTTACCTCTCGGCTTAGATTGCATTTCTTGGGAAATAGCCAATCAAGCATGAAAAGTGAAAATGTGAAACTGACCTCAAATACGAAATATATACATATATTCAGGTTGCCCAAAGGTTGGGGAACCCGAAAAAACATGTTTTTGCCGGATCTGATCTCTCCCTCAAATGTTAGGCCTCGGCCTAGATTTCATTTGTTGGAAAATAGCGAATCAAGCATGAAAAGTGAAAATGTGAAACTGATCTCAAATTTGAAATGTATACATATATTCAGGTTCCCCACAGGTCGGGGAACCCGAAAAATCATGTGTTTTCTGGATCCGACCTCTCCCTGCAAAGTTAGGCCTCGGCCTAGATTTCATTTGTTGGAAAATAGCCAATTAAGCTTGAATAGTGAAAATGTGAAACTGACCTCAAATTCGAAATGTATACATATACTCAGGTTGCCCACAGGTTGGGGAACCCGAAAAAACATGTCTTTGCCGGATCTGACCTCTCCCTCGTGTTAGGCCTCGGCCTAGAGTGCTTTTGCTGGAAAATAGCCAATTAAGCATGAAAAGTGAAAATGTGAAACTGACCTCAAATACGAAATGTATTCATGTTTCCCACAAGTTGGGGAACCAGAAAAAACACGTCTTTACCAGATCCGACCTCTCCCTGAAAAGTTACCTCTCGGCTTAGATTGCATTTCTTGGGAAATAGCCAATCAAGCATGAAAAGTGAAAATGTGAAACTGACCTCAAATTTGAAATGTATACATATATTCAGGTTCCCCACAGGTCAGGGAACCTGAAAAATAATGTGTTTTCTGGATCCGACATTTCCCTGAAAAGTTAGGCCTCGGCCTAGATTTCATTTGTTGGAAAATAGCCAATTAAGCTTGAATAGTGAATATGTGAAACTGACATCCAATTCGAAAAGTATACATATATTGAGGTTCCCCAGATGTAGGGGAACCTGAAAAAACATTTGTTTTCTGAATCTGACCTCTCCCTCGTGTTAGGCCTCGGCCTAGAGTGCTTTTGCTGGAAAATAGCGAATCAAGCATGAAAAGTGAAAATGTGAAACTGACCTCAAATTCGAAATGTATACATATATTCAGGTTCCTCACAGATTGAGGAAACTGAAAAAATAGTCGTTTTCCGGATCTGACCTCTCCCTGGAAACTTACGGCTCGGCCTTGATTTCATTTCTTGGAAAATAGCCAATTAAGCATGAAAAGTGAAAATGTGAAACTGACCTCAAATACGAAATGTATTCATGTTTCCCACAAGTTGGGGAACCAGAAAAAACACGTCTTTACCGGATCCGACCTCTCCCTGAAAAGTTACCTCTCGGCTTAGATTGCATTTCTTGGGAAATAGCCAATCAAGCATGAAAAGTGAAAATGTGAAACTGACCTCAAATACGAAATATATACATATATTCAGGTTGCCCAAAGGTTGGGGAACCCGAAAAAACATGTTTTTGCCGGATCCGACCTCTCCCTGAAAAGTTAGGCCTCGGCCTAGATTTCATTTGTTGGAAAATAGCCAATTAAGCTTGAATAGTGAAAATGTGAAACTGACCTCAAATTCGAAATGTATACATATACTCAGGTTGCCCACAGGTCAGGGAACCTGAAAAATAATGTGTTTTCTGGATCCGACATTTCCCTGAAAAGTTAGGCCTCAGCCTAGATTTCATTTCTTGGAAAATAGCCAATTAAGCTTGAATAGTGAAAATGTGAAACTGACATCCAATTCGAAAAGTATACATATATTGATGTTCCCCAGATGTAGGGGAACCTGAAAAAACATTTGTTTTCTGAATCTGACCTCTCCCTCGTGTTAGGCCTCGGCCTAGAGTGCTTTTGCTGGAAAATAGCCAATTAAGCATGAAAAGTGAAAATGTGAAACTGACCTCAAATACGAAATGTATTCATGTTTCCCACAAGTTGGGGAACCAGAAAAAACACGTCTTTACCAGATCCGACCTCTCCCTGAAAAGTTACCTCTCGGCTTAGATTGCATTTCTTGGGAAATAGCCAATCAAGCATGAAAAGTGAAAATGTGAAACTGACCTCAAATACGAAATATATACATATATTCAGGTTGCCCAAAGGTTGGGGAACCCGAAAAAACATGTTTTTGCCGGATCTGATCTCTCCCTCAAATGTTAGGCCTCGGCCTAGATTTCATTTGTTGGAAAATAGCGAATCAAGCATGAAAAGTGAAAATGTGAAACTGATCTCAAATTTGAAATGTATACATATATTCAGGTTCCCCACAGGTCGGGGAACCCGAAAAATCATGTGTTTTCTGGATCCGACCTCTCCCTGCAAAGTTAGGCCTCGGCCTAGATTTCATTTGTTGGAAAATAGCCAATTAAGCTTGAATAGTGAAAATGTGAAACTGACCTCAAATTCGAAATGTATACATATACTCAGGTTGCCCACAGGTTGGGGAACCCGAAAAAACATGTCTTTGCCGGATCTGACCTCTCCCTCGTGTTAGGCCTCGGCCTAGAGTGCTTTTGCTGGAAAATAGCCAATTAAGCATGAAAAGTGAAAATGTGAAACTGACCTCAAATACGAAATGTATTCATGTTTCCCACAAGTTGGGGAACCAGAAAAAACACGTCTTTACCAGATCCGACCTCTCCCTGAAAAGTTACCTCTCGGCTTAGATTGCATTTCTTGGGAAATAGCCAATCAAGCATGAAAAGTGAAAATGTGAAACTGACCTCAAATACGAAATATATACATATATTCAGGTTGCCCAAAGGTTGGGGAACCCGAAAAATCATGTGTTTCTGGATCCGACCTCTCCCTGAAAAGTTAGGCCTCGGCCTAGATTTCATTTTTTGGAAAATAGCCAATTAAGCTTGAATAGTGAAAATGTGAAACTCACATCCAATTCGAAAAGTATACATATATTGAGGTTCCCCAGATGTAGGGGAACCTGAAAAAACATTTGTTTTCTGAATCCGACCTCTCCCTCGTGTTAGGCCTCGGCCTAGAGTTCTTTTGCTGGAAAATAGCCAATTAAGCATGAAAAGTGAAAATGTGAAACTGACCTCAAATACGAAATGTATTCATGTTTCCCACAAGTTGGGGAACCAGAAAAAACACGTCTTTACCAGATCCGACCTCTCCCTGAAAATTTACCTCTCGGCTTAGATTGCATTTCTTGGGAAATAGCCAATCAAGCATGAAAAGTGAAAATGTGAAACTGACATCCAATTCGAAAAGTATACATATATTGAGGTTCCCCAGATGTAGACGAACCTGAAAAAACATTTGTTTTCTGAATCTGACCTCTCCCTCATGTTAGGCCTCGGCCTAGAGTGCTTTTGCTGGAAAATAGCCAATCAAGCATGAAAAGTGAAAATGTGAAACTGACCTCAAATTCGAAATGTATACATATACTCAGGTTGCCCACAGGTTGGGGAACCCGAAAAAACATGTCTTTGCCGGATCTGACCTCTCCCTCAAACGTTTCGCCTTGGCTTAGATTGCATTAGTTGGGAAATAGCAAACTAAGCATGAAAACTGAAAATGTGAAACTGACCTCAAATTTGAAATGTATACATATATTCAGGTTCCCCACAGGTCAGGGAACCTGAAAAATAATGTGTTTTCTGGATCCGACATTTCCCTGAAAAGTTAGGCCTCGGCCTAGATTTCATTTGTTGGAAAATAGCCAATTAAGCTTGAATAGTGAAAATGTGAAACTGACATCCAATTCGAAAAGTATACATATATTGAGGTTCCCCAGATGTAGGGGAACCTGAAAAAACATTTGTTTTCTGAATCTGACCTCTCCCTCGTGTTAGGCCTCGGCCTAGAGTGCTTTTGCTGGAAAATAGCGAATCAAGCATGAAAAGTGAAAATGTGAAACTGACCTCAAATTCGAAATGTATACATATATTCAGGTTCCTCACAGATTGAGGAAACTGAAAAAATAGTCGTTTTCCGGATCTGACCTCTCCCTGGAAACTTACGGCTCGGCCTTGATTTCATTTCTTGGAAAATAGCCAATTAAGCATGAAAAGTGAAAATGTGAAACTGACCTCAAATACGAAATGTATTCATGTTTCCCACAAGTTGGGGAACCAGAAAAAACACGTCTTTACCGGATCCGACCTCTCCCTGAAAAGTTACCTCTCGGCTTAGATTGCATTTCTTGGGAAATAGCCAATCAAGCATGAAAAGTGAAAATGTGAAACTGACCTCAAATACGAAATATATACATATATTCAGGTTGCCCAAAGGTTGGGGAACCCGAAAAAACATGTTTTTGCCGGATCCGACCTCTCCCTGAAAAGTTAGGCCTCGGCCTAGATTTCATTTGTTGGAAAATAGCCAATTAAGCTTGAATAGTGAAAATGTGAAACTGACCTCAAATTCGAAATGTATACATATACTCAGGTTGCCCACAGGTCAGGGAACCTGAAAAATAATGTGTTTTCTGGATCCGACATTTCCCTGAAAAGTTAGGCCTCAGCCTAGATTTCATTTCTTGGAAAATAGCCAATTAAGCTTGAATAGTGAAAATGTGAAACTGACATCCAATTCGAAAAGTATACATATATTGATGTTCCCCAGATGTAGGGGAACCTGAAAAAACATTTGTTTTCTGAATCCGACCTCTCCCTCGTGTTAGGCCTCGGCCTAGAGTGCTTTTGCTGGAAAATAGCCAATCAAGCATAGATTTTATTTGTTGGAAAATAGCCAATTAAGCTTGAATAGTGAAAATGTGAAACTGACCTCAAATTCGAAATGTATACATATACTCAGGTTGCCCACAGGTTGGGGAACCTGAAAAAACATTTGTTTTCTGAATCTGACCTCTCCCTCGTGTTAGGCCTCGGCCTAGAGTGCTTTTGCTGGAAAATAGCCAATTAAGCATGAAAAGTGAAAATGTGAAACTGACCTCAAATACGAAATGTATTCATGTTTCCCACAAGTTGGGGAACCAGAAAAAACACGTCTTTACCAGATCCGACCTCTCCCTGAAAAGTTACCTCTTGGCTTAGATTGCATTTCTTGGGAAATAGCCAATCAAGCATGAAAAGTGAAAATGTGAAACTGACCTCAAATACGAAATATATACATATATTCAGGTTGCCCAAAGGTTGGGGAACCCGAAAAAACATGTTTTTGCCGGATCTGATCTCTCCCTCAAATGTTAGGCCTCGGCCTAGATTTCATTTGTTGGAAAATAGCGAATCAAGCATGAAAAGTGAAAATGTGAAACTGATCTCAAATTTGAAATGTATACATATATTCAGGTTCCCCACAGGTCGGGGAACCCGAAAAATCATGTGTTTTCTGGATCCGACCTCTCCCTGCAAAGTTAGGCCTCGGCCTAGATTTCATTTGTTGGAAAATAGCCAATTAAGCTTGAATAGTGAAAATGTGAAACTGACCTCAAATTCGAAATGTATACTCAGGTTGCCCACAGGTTGGGGAACCCGAAAAAACATGTCTTTGCCGGATCTGACCTCTCCCTCGTGTTAGGCCTCGGCCTAGAGTGCTTTTGCTGGAAAATAGCCAATTAAGCATGAAAAGTGAAAATGTGAAACTGACCTCAAATACGAAATGTATTCATGTTTCCCACAAGTTGGGGAACCAGAAAAAACACGTCTTTACCAGATCCGACCTCTCCCTGAAAATTTACCTCTCGGCTTAGATTGCATTTCTTGGGAAATAGCCAATCAAGCATGAAAAGTGAAAATGTGAAACTGACATCCAATTCGAAAAGTATACATATATTCAGGTTCCCCAGATGTAGACGAACCTGAAAAAACATTTGTTTTCTGAATCTGACCTCTCCCTCATGTTAGGCCTCGGCCTAGAGTGCTTTTGCTGGAAAATAGCCAATCAAGCATGAAAAGTGAAAATGTGAAACTGACCTCAAATACGAAATATATACATATATTCAGGTTGCCCAAAGGTTGGGGAACCCGAAAAATCATGTGTTTCTGGATCCGACCTCTCCCTGAAAAGTTAGGCCTCGGCCTAGATTTCATTTGTTGGAAAATAGCCAATTAAGCTTGAATAGTGAAAATGTGAAACTCACATCCAATTCGAAAAGTATACATATATTGAGGTTCCCCAGATGTAGGGGAACCTGAAAAAACATTTGTTTTCTGAATCCGACCTCTCCCTCGTGTTAGGCCTCGGCCTAGAGTTCTTTTGCTGGAAAATAGCCAATTAAGCATGAAAAGTGAAAATGTGAAACTGACCTCAAATACGAAATGTATTCATGTTTCCCACAAGTTGGGGAACCAGAAAAAACACGTCTTTACCAGATCCGACCTCTCCCTGAAAATTTACCTCTCGGCTTAGATTGCATTTCTTGGGAAATAGCCAATCAAGCATGAAAAGTGAAAATGTGAAACTGACATCCAATTCGAAAAGTATACATATATTGAGGTTCCCCAGATGTAGACGAACCTGAAAAAACATTTGTTTTCTGAATCTGACCTCTCCCTCATGTTAGGCCTCGGCCTAGAGTGCTTTTGCTGGAAAATAGCCAATCAAGCATGAAAAGTGAAAATGTGAAACTGACCTCAAATTCGAAATGTATACATATACTCAGGTTGCCCACAGGTTGGGGAACCCGAAAAAACATGTCTTTGCCGGATCTGACCTCTCCCTCAAACGTTTCGCCTTGGCTTAGATTGCATTAGTTGGGAAATAGCAAACTAAGCATGAAAACTGAAAATGTGAAACTGACCTCAAATTTGAAATGTATACATATATTCAGGTTCCCCACAGGTCAGGGAACCTGAAAAATAATGTGTTTTCTGGATCCGACATTTCCCTGAAAAGTTAGGCCTCGGCCTAGATTTCATTTGTTGGAAAATAGCCAATTAAGCTTGAATAGTGAAAATGTGAAACTGACATCCAATTCGAAAAGTATACATATATTGAGGTTCCCCAGATGTAGGGGAACCTGAAAAAACATTTGTTTTCTGAATCCGACCTCTCCCTCATGTTAGGCCTCGGCCTAGAGTGCTTTTGCTGGAAAATAGCCAATCAAGCATAGATTTCATTTGTTGGAAAATAGCCAATTAAGCTTGAATAGTGAAAATGTGAAACTGACCTCAAATTCGAAATGTATACATATACTCAGGTTGCCCACAGGTTGGGGAACCTGAAAAAACATTTGTTTTCTGAATCCGACCTCTCCCTCGTGTTAGGCCTCGGCCTAGAGTGCTTTTGCTGGAAAATAGCCAATTAAGCATGAAAAGTGAAAATGTGAAACTGACCTCAAATTCGAAATGTATACATATATTCAGGTTCCCCACAGATTGAGGAAACTGAAAAAATAGTCGTTTTCCGGATCTGACCTCTCCCTGGAAACTTACGGCTCGGCCTTGATTTCATTTGTTGGAAAATAGCCAATTCAGCATGAAAAGTGAAAATGTGAAACTGACCTCAAATACGAAATATATACATATATTCAGGTTGCCCAAAGGTTGGGGAACCCGAAAAAACATGTTTTTGCCGGATCTGATTTCTCCCTCAAATGTTAGGCCTCGACCTAGATTTCATTTGTTGGAAAATAGCGAATCAAGCATGAAAAGTGAAAATGTGAAACTGATCTCAAATTTGAAATGTATACATATATTCAGGTTCCCCACAGGTCGGGGAACCCGAAAAATCATGTGTTTTCTGGATCCGACCTCTCCCTGCAAAGTTAGGCCTCGGCCTAGATTTCATTTGTTGGAAAATAGCCAATTAAGCTTGAATAGTGAAAATGTGAAACTGACCTCAAATTCGAAATGTATACATATACTCAGGTTGCCCACAGGTTGGGGAACCCGAAAAAACATGTCTTTGCCGGATCTGACCTCTCCCTCGTGTTAGGCCTCGGCCTAGAGTGCTTTTGCTGGAAAATAGCCAATTAAGCATGAAAAGTGAAAATGTGAAACTGACCTCAAATACGAAATGTATTCATGTTTCCCACAAGTTGGGGAACCAGAAAAAACACGTCTTTACCAGATCCGACCTCTCCCTGAAAATTTACCTCTCGGCTTAGATTGCATTTCTTGGGAAATAGCCAATCAAGCATGAAAAGTGAAAATGTGAAACTGACATCCAATTCGAAAAGTATACATATATTGAGGTTCCCCAGATGTAGACGAACCTGAAAAAACATTTGTTTTCTGAATCTGACCTCTCCCTCATGTTAGGCCTCGGCCTAGAGTGCTTTTGCTGGAAAATAGCCAATCAAGCATGAAAAGTGAAAATGTGAAACTGACCTCAAATTCGAAATGTATACATATACTCAGGTTGCCCACAGGTTGGGGAACCCGAAAAAACATGTCTTTGCCGGATCTGACCTCTCCCTCAAACGTTTCGCCTTGGCTTAGATTGCATTAGTTGGGAAATAGCAAACTAAGCATGAAAACTGAAAATGTGAAACTGACCTCAAATTTGAAATGTATACATATATTCAGGTTCCCCACAGGTCAGGGAACCTGAAAAATAATGTGTTTTCTGGATCCGACATTTCCCTGAAAAGTTAGGCCTCGGCCTAGATTTCATTTGTTGGAAAATAGCCAATTAAGCTTGAATAGTGAAAATGTGAAACTGACATCCAATTCGAAAAGTATACATATATTGAGGTTCCCCAGATGTAGGGGAACCTGAAAAAACATTTGTTTTCTGAATCCGACCTCTCCCTCATGTTAGGCCTCGGCCTAGAGTGCTTTTGCTGGAAAATAGCCAATCAAGCATAGATTTCATTTGTTGGAAAATAGCCAATTAAGCTTGAATAGTGAAAATGTGAAACTGACCTCAAATTCGAAATGTATACATATACTCAGGTTGCCCACAGGTTGGGGAACCTGAAAAAACATTTGTTTTCTGAATCCGACCTCTCCCTCGTGTTAGGCCTCGGCCTAGAGTGCTTTTGCTGGAAAATAGCCAATTAAGCATGAAAAGTGAAAATGTGAAACTGACCTCAAATTCGAAATGTATACATATATTCAGGTTCCCCACAGATTGAGGAAACTGAAAAAATAGTCGTTTTCCGGATCTGACCTCTCCCTGGAAACTTACGGCTCGGCCTTGATTTCATTTGTTGGAAAATAGCCAATTCAGCATGAAAAGTGAAAATGTGAAACTGACCTCAAATACGAAATATATACATATATTCAGGTTGCCCAAAGGTTGGGGAACCCGAAAAAACATGTTTTTGCCGGATCTGATTTCTCCCTCAAATGTTAGGCCTCGACCTAGATTTCATTTGTTGGAAAATAGCGAATCAAGCATGAAAAGTGAAAATGTGAAACTGATCTCAAATTTGAAATGTATACATATATTCAGGTTCCCCACAGGTCGGGGAACCCGAAAAATCATGTGTTTTCTGGATCCGACCTCTCCCTGCAAAGTTAGGCCTCGGCCTAGATTTCATTTGTTGGAAAATAGCCAATTAAGCTTGAATAGTGAAAATGTGAAACTGACCTCAAATTCGAAATGTATACATATACTCAGGTTGCCCACAGGTTGGGGAACCCGAAAAAACATGTCTTTGCCGGATCTGACCTCTCCCTCGTGTTAGGCCTCGGCCTAGAGTGCTTTTGCTGGAAAATAGCCAATTAAGCATGAAAAGTGAAAATGTGAAACTGACCTCAAATACGAAATGTATTCATGTTTCCCACAAGTTGGGGAACCAGAAAAAACACGTCTTTACCAGATCCGACCTCTCCCTGAAAAGTTACCTCTCGGCTTAGATTGCATTTCTTGGGAAATAGCCAATCAAGCATGAAAAGTGAAAATGTGAAACTGACCTCAAATACGAAATATATACATATATTCAGGTTGCCCAAAGGTTGGGGAACCCGAAAAATCATGTGTTTCTGGATCCGACCTCTCCCTGAAAAGTTAGGCCTCGGCCTAGATTTCATTTGTTGGAAAATAGCCAATTAAGCTTGAATAGTGAAAATGTGAAACTCACATCCAATTCGAAAAGTATACATATATTGAGGTTCCCCAGATGTAGGGGAACCTGAAAAAACATTTGTTTTCTGAATCCGACCTCTCCCTCGTGTTAGGCCTCGGCCTAGAGTTCTTTTGCTGGAAAATAGCCAATTAAGCATGAAAAGTGAAAATGTGAAACTGACCTCAAATACGAAATGTATTCATGTTTCCCACAAATTGGGGAACCAGAAAAAACACGTCTTTACCAGATCCGACCTCTCCCTGAAAATTTACCTCTCGGCTTAGATTGCATTTCTTGGGAAATAGCCAATCAAGCATGAAAAGTGAAAATGTGAAACTGACATCCAATTCGAAAAGTATACATATATTGAGGTTCCCCAGATGTAGACGAACCTGAAAAAACATTTGTTTTCTGAATCTGACCTCTCCCTCATGTTAGGCCTCGGCCTAGAGTGCTTTTGCTGGAAAATAGCCAATCAAGCATGAAAAGTGAAAATGTGAAACTGACCTCAAATTCGAAATGTATACATATACTCAGGTTGCCCACAGGTTGGGGAACCCGAAAAAACATGTCTTTGCCGGATCTGACCTCTCCCTCAAACGTTTCGCCTTGGCTTAGATTGCATTAGTTGGGAAATAGCAAACTAAGCATGAAAACTGAAAATGTGAAACTGACCTCAAATTTGAAATGTATACATATATTCAGGTTCCCCACAGGTCAGGGAACCTGAAAAATAATGTGTTTTCTGGATCCGACCTTTCCCTGAAAAGTTAGGGCTCGGCCTAGATTTCATTTGTTGGAAAATAGCCAATTAATCTTGAATAGTGAAAATGTGAAACTGACATCCAATTCGAAAAGTATACATATATTGAGGTTCCCCAGATGTAGGGGAACCTGAAAAAACATTTGTTTTCTGAATCCGACCTCTCCCTCATGTTAGGCCTCGGCCTAGAGTGCTTTTGCTGGAAAATAGCCAATCAAGCATAGATTTCATTTGTTGGAAAATAGCCAATTAAGCTTGAATAGTGAAAATGTGAAACTGACCTCAAATTCGAAATGTATACATATACTCAGGTTGCCCACAGGTTGGGGAACCTGAAAAAACATTTGTTTTCTGAATCCGACCTCTCCCTCGTGTTAGGCCTCGGCCTAGAGTGCTTTTGCTGGAAAATAGCCAATTAAGCATGAAAAGTGAAAATGTGAAACTGACCTCAAATTCGAAATGTATACATATATTCAGGTTCCTCACAGATTGAGGAAACTGAAAAAATAGTCGTTTTCCGGATCTGACCTCTCCCTGGAAACTTACGGCTCGGCCTTGATTTCATTTCTTGGAAAATAGCCAATTAAGCATGAAAAGTGAAAATGTGAAACTGACCTCAAATACGAAATGTATTCATGTTTCCCACAAGTTGGGGAACCAGAAAAAACACGTCTTTACCGGATCCGACCTCTCCCTGAAAAGTTACCTCTCGGCTTAGATTGCATTTCTTGGGAAATAGCCAATCAAGCATGAAAAGTGAAAATGTGAAACTGACCTCAAATACGAAATATATACATATATTCAGGTTGCCCAAAGGTTGGGGAACCCGAAAAAACATGTTTTTGCCGGATCCGACCTCTCCCTGAAAAGTTAGGCCTCGGCCTAGATTTCATTTGTTGGAAAATAGCCAATTAAGCTTGAATAGTGAAAATGTGAAACTGACCTCAAATTCGAAATGTATACATATACTCAGGTTGCCCACAGGTTGGGGAACCCGAAAAAACATGTCTTTGCCGGATCTGACCTCTCCCTCAAACGTTTCGCCTTGGCTTAGATTGCATTAGTTGGGAAATAGCAAACTAAGCATGAAAACTGAAAATGTGAAACTGACCTCAAATTTGAAATGTATACATATATTCAGGTTCCCCACAGGTCAGGGAACCTGAAAAATAATGTGTTTTCTGGATCCGACATTTCCCTGAAAAGTTAGGCCTCGGCCTAGATTTCATTTGTTGGAAAATAGCCAATTAAGCTTGAATAGTGAAAATGTGAAACTGACATCCAATTCGAAAAGTATACATATATTGAGGTTCCCCAGATGTAGGGGAACCTGAAAAAACATTTGTTTTCTGAATCTGACCTCTCCCTCGTGTTAGGCCTCGGCCTAGAGTGCTTTTGCTGGAAAATAGCCAATTAAGCATGAAAAGTGAAAATGTGAAACTGACCTCAAATTCGAAATGTATACATATATTCAGGTTCCCCACAGATTGAGGAAACTGAAAAAATAGTTGTTTTCCGGATCTGACCTCTCCCTGAAAACTTACGCCTCGGCCTTGATTTCATTTGTTGGAAAATAGCCAATTAAGCATGAAAAGTGAAAATGTGAAACTGACCTCAAATTTGAAATGTATACATATATTCAGGTTCCCCACAGGTCAGGGAACCTGAAAAATAATGTGTTTTCTGGATCCGACATTTCCCTGAAAAGTTAGGCCTCGGCCTAGATTTCATTTCTTGGAAAATAGCCAATTAAGCTTGAATAGTGAAAATGTGAAACTGACATCCAATTCGAAAAGTATACATATATTGATGTTCCCCAGATGTAGGGGAACCTGAAAAAACATTTGTTTTCTGAATGCGACCTCTCCCTCGTGTTAGGCCTCGGCCTAGAGTGCTTTTGCTGGAAAATAGCCAATTAAGCATGAAAAGTGAAAATGTGAAACTGACCTCAAATACGAAATGTATTCATGTTTCCCACAAGTTGGGGATCCAGAAAAAACACGTCTTTACCAGATCCGACCTCTCCCTGAAAAGTTACCTCTCGGCTTAGATTGCATTTCTTGGGAAATAGCCAATCAAGCATGAAAAGTGAAAATGTGAAACTGACATCCAATTCGAAAAGTATACATATATTGAGGTTCCCCAGATGTAGACGAACCTGAAAAAACATTTGTTTTCTGAATCCGACCTCTCCCTCATGTTAGGCCTCGGCCTAGAGTGCTTTTGCTGGAAAATAGCCAATCAAGCATGAAAAGTGAAAATGTGGAACTGACCTCAAATTCGAAATGTATACATATACTCAGGTTGCCCACAGGTTGGGGAACCCGAAAAAACATGTCTTTGCCGGAACTGACCTCTCCCTCAAACGTTTCGCCTTGGCTTAGATTGCATTAGTTGGGAAATAGCAAACTAAGCATAAAAACTGAAAATGTGAAACTGACCTCAAATTTGAAATGTATACATATATCCAGGTTCCCCACAGGTCAGGGAACCTGAAAAATAATGTGTTTTCTGGATCCGACATTTCCCTGAAAAGTTAGGCCTCGGCCTAGATTTCATTTGTTGGAAAATAGCCAATTAAGCTTGAATAGTGAAAATGTGAAACTGACATCCAATTCGAAAAGTATACATATATTGAGGTTCCCCAGATGTAGGGGAACCTGAAAAAACATTTGTTTTCTGAATCCGACCTCTCCCTCGTGTTAGGCCTCGGCCTAGAGTGCTTTTGCTGGAAAATAGCCAATTAAGCACGAAAAGTAAAAATGTGAATGTGACCTCAAATTAAGCACGAAAAGTAAAAATGTGAAACTGACCTCAAATACGAAATGTATTCATGTTTCCCACAAGTTGGGGAACCAGAAAAAACACGTCTTTACCAGATCCGACCTCTCCCTGAAAAGTTACCTCTCGGCTTAGATTGCATTTCTTGGGAAATAGCCAATCAAGCATGAAAAGTGAAAATGTGAAACTGACCTCAAATACGAAATATATACATATATTCAGGTTGCCCAAAGGTTGGGGAACCCGAAAAAACATGTTTTTACCGGATCTGATCTCTCCCTCAAATGTTAGGCCTCGGCCTAGATTTCATTTGTTGGAAAATAGCCAATTAAGCTTGAATAGTGAAAATGTGAAACTGACCTCAAATTCGAAATGTATACATATACTCAGGTTGCCCACAGGTTGGGGAACCCGAAAAAATATGTCTTTGCCGGATCTGACCTCTCCCTCAAACGTTTCGCCTTGGCTTAGATTGCATTAGTTGGGAAATAGCAAACTAAGCATGAAAACTGAAAATGTGAAACTGACCTCAAATTTGAAATGTATACATATATTCAGGTTCCCCACAGGTCAGGGAACCTGAAAAATAATGTGTTTTCTGGATCCGACATTTCCCTGAAAAGTTAGGCCTCGGCCTAGATTTCATTTGTTGGAAAATAGCCAATTAAGCTTGAATAGTGAAAATGTGAAACTGACATCCAATTCGAAAAGTATACATATATTGAGGTTCCCCAGATGTAGGGGAACCTGAAAAAACATTTGTTTTCTGAATCCGACCCTCGTGTTAGGCCTCGGCCTAGAGTGCTTTTGCTGGAAAATAGCCAATTAAGCATGAAAAGTGAAAATGTGAAACTGACCTCAAATTCGAAATGTATACATATATTCAGGTTCCCCACAGATTGAGGAAACTGAAAAAATAGTCGTTTTCCGGATCTGACCTCTCCCTGGAAACTTACGGCTCGGCCTTGATTTCATTTGTTGGAAAATAGCCAATTAAGCATGAAAAGTGAAAATGTGAAACTGACCTCAAATACGAAATGTATTCATGTTTCCCACAAGTTGGGGAACCAGAAAAAACACGTCTTTACCGGATCCGACCTCTCCCTGAAAAGTTACCTCTCGGCTTAGATTGCATTTCTTGGGAAATAGCCAATCAAGCATGAAAAGTGAAAATGTGAAACTGACCTCAAATACGAAATATATACATATATTCAGGTTGCCCAAAGGTTGGGGAACCCGAAAAAATATGTTTTTGCCGGATCCGACCTCTCCCTGCAAAGTTAGGCCTCGGCCTAGATTTCATTTGTTGGAAAATAGCCAATTAAGCTTGAATAGTGAAAATGTGAAACTGACCTCAAATTCGAAATGTATACATATACTCAGGTTGCCCACAGGTTGGGGAAACCGAAAAAACATGTCTTTGCCGGATCTGACCTCTCCCTCAAACGTTTCGCCTTGGCTTAGATTGCATTAGTTGGGAAATAGCAAACTAAGCATGAAAACTGAAAATGTGAAACTGACCTCAAATTTGAAATGTATACATATATTCAGGTTCCCCACAGGTCAGGGAACCTGAAAAATAATGTGTTTTCTGGATCCGACATTTCCCTGAAAAGTTAGGCCTCGGCCTAGATTTCATTTGTTGGAAAATAGCCAATTAAGCTTGAATAGTGAAAATGTGAAACTGACATCCAATTCAAAAAGTATACATATATTGAGGTTCCCCAGATGTAGGGGAACCTGAAAAAACATTTGTTTTCTGAATCCGACCTCTCCCTCATAAGTTAGGTTTCGGCCTAGAGAGCTTTTGCTGGAAAATAGCCAATTAAGCACGAAAAGTAAAAATGTGAAACTGACCTCAAATTTGAAAAGTATACATATATTCATGTTTCCCACAGGTTGGGGAACCAGAAAAAACACGTCTTTACCGGATCCAACTTCTCCCTCAAAAGTTACGCCTCGGATTAGATTGCATTATTTGGGAAATAGCGAATTAAGCATGAAAAGTGAAAATGTGAAACTGACCTCAAATACGAAATGTATACATACACTCAGGTTGCCCACGGGTTCGGGAACCCGAAAAAACACGTCATTTCCGGATCCAACCTCTCCCTGAAAAGATACGCCTCGGCTTAGATTGCATGTTTTGGGATATAGCCAATCAAGCATGAAAAGTGAAAATGTGAAACTGACCTCAAATACGAATTGTATACATATACTCAGGTTGCCCACAGGTTGGGGAACCCGAAAAAACATGTCTTTGCCGGATCTGACCTCTCCCTCAAACGTTTCGCCTCGGCTTAGATTGCATTAGTTGGGAAATAGCAAACTAAGCATGAAAAGTGAAAATGTGAAACTGACCTCAAATTGGAAATGTATACATATATTCAGGTTTCCCACAGGTCAGGGAACCTGAAAAATCATGTGTTTTCTGGATCCAACCTCTCCCTCATAAGTTAGGCCTCGGCCTAGAGTGCTTTTGCTGGAAAATAGCCAATTAAGCACGAAAAGTAAAAATGTGAAAGTGACCTCAAATACGAAATGTATACATATATTCAGGTTCCGCACAGATTGAGGAAACTGAAAAAATAGTCGTTTTCCGGATCCAACCTCTCCCTCAAAAGTTAGGCCTTGGCCAGGTTCCCCACAGGTCAGGGAACCTGAAAAATAATGTGTTTTCTGGATCCGACCTTTCCCTGAAAAGTTAGGCCTCGGCCTAGATTTCATTTGTTGGAAAATAGCGAATAAAGCATGAAAAGTGAAAACGTGAAACTGACATCCAATTCGAAAAGTATACATATATTGAGGTTTCCCAGATGTAGGGGAACCTGAAAAAACATTTGTTTTCTGAATCCGACCTCTCCCTCATGTTAGGCCTCGGCCTAGAGTGCTCTTGCTGGAAAATAGCCAATTAAGTATGAAAAGTGAAAATGTGAAACTGACCTCAAATTCAAAATGTATACATATATTCAGGTTCCCCACAGATTGAGGAAACTGAAAAAATAGTCGTTTTCCGGATCTGACCTCTCCCTGGAAACTTACGGCTCGGCCTTGATTTCATTTGTTGGAAAATAGCCAATTAAGCATGAAAAGTGAAAATGTGAAACTGACCTCAAATATGAAATGTATACATATATTCATGTTTCCCACAAGTTGGGGAACCAGAAAAAACAAGTCTTTACCGGATCCGACCTCTCCCTCAAACGTTTCGCCTTGGCTTAGATTGCATTAGTTTTGAAATAGCAAACTAAGCATAAAAAGTGAAAATGTGAAACTGACCTCAAATACGAAATGTATACATATATTCAGGTTCCCCACAGGTCAGGGAACCTGAAAAATAATGTGTTTTCTGGATCCGACATTTCCCTGAAAAGTTAGGCCTCGGCCTAGATTTCATTTGTTGGAAAATAGCCAATTAAGCTTGAATAGTGAAAATGTGAAACTGACCTCAAATTGGAAATGTATACATATATTCAGGTTTCCCACAGGTCAGGGAACCTGAAAAAGCATGTGTTTTCTGGATCCGACCTCTCCCTCATAAGTTAGGCCTCGGCCTAGATTTCATTTGTTGGAAAATAGCCAATTAAACTTGAATAGTGAAAATGTGAAACTGACCTCAAATTCAAAATGTATACATATACTCAGGTTGCCCACAGGTTGGGGAACCCGAAAAAACATGTCTTTGCCGGATCTGACCTCTCCCTCAAATGTTAGGCCTCCGCCTAGATTTCATTTGTTGGAAAATAGCCAATTAAGCTTGAATAGTGAAAATGTGAAACTGACCTCAAATTCAAAATGTATACATATACTCAGGTTGCCCACAGGTTGGGGAACCCGAAAAAACATGTCTTTGCCGGATCTGACCTCTCCCTCAAACGTTTCGCCTCGGCCTAGATTTCATTTGTTGGAAAATAGCCAATTAAGCTTGAATAGTGAAAATGTGAAACTGACCTCAAATTCAAAATGTATACATATACTCAGGTTGCCCACAGGTTGGGGAACCCGAAAAAACATGTCTTTGCCGGATCTGACCTCTCCCTCAAACGTTTCGCCTCGGCCTAGAGTGCTCTTGCTGGAAAATAGCCAATTAAGTATGAAAACTGAAAATGTGAAACTGACCTCAAATTCGAAATGTATACATACATTCAGGTTCCCCACAGGTCAGGGAACCTGAAAAATAATGTGTTTTCTGGATCCGACATTTCCCTGAAAAGTTAGGCCTCGGCCTAGATTTCATTTGTTGGAAAATAGCCAATTAAGCTTGAATAGTGAAAATGTGAAACTGACATCAAATTAGAAAAGTATACATATATTGAGGTTCCCCAGATGTAGGGGAACCTGAAAAAACATTTGTTTTTTGAATCCGACCTCTCCCCCATGTTAGGCCTCGGCCTAGAGTGCTTTTGATGGAAAATAGCCAATTAAGCATGAAAAGTGAAAATGTGAAACTGACCTCAAATTCGAAATGTATACATATATTCAGGTTCCCCACAGATTGAGGAAACTGAAAAAATAGTTGTTTTCCGGATCTGACCTCTCCCTGAAAACTTACGCCTCGGCCTTGATTTCATTTGTTGGAAAATAGCCAATTAAGCATGAAAAGTGAAAATGTGAAACTGACCTCAAATACGAAATGTATACATATATTCATGTTTCCCACACGTTGGGGAACCAGAAAAAACACGTCTTTACCGGATCCGACCTCTCCCTCAAACGTTTCGCCTCGGCTTAGATTGCATTAGTTTTGAAATAGCAAACTAAGCATAAAAAGTGAAAATGTGAAACTGACCTCAAATACGAAATGTATACCTATATTCAGGTTGCCCAAAGGTTGGGGAACCCGAAAAACATGTCTTTTCCGGATATTACCTCTCCCTCATAAGTTAGGCCTCGGCCTAGAGTGCTTTTGCTGGAAAATAGCCAATTAAGCACGAAAAGTAAAAATGTGAAACTGACCTCAAATTTGAAAAGTATACATATATTCATGCTTCCCACAGGTTGGGGAACCAGAAAAAACACGTCTTTACCGGATCCAACCTCTCCCTCAAAAGTTACGCCTCGGATTAGATTGCATTAGTTGGGAAATAGCGAATTAAGCATGAAAAGTGAAAATGTGAAACTGACATCCAATTCGAAAAGTATACATATATTGAGGTTCCCCAGATGTAGGGGAACCTGAAAAAACATTTGTTTTCTGAATCCGACCTCTCCCTCATGTTAGGCCTCGGCCTAGAGTGCTTTTGCTGGAAAATAGCCAATTAAGCACGAAAAGTAAAAATGTGAAAGTGACCTCAAATTAAGCACGAAAAGTAAAAATGTGAAACTGACCTCAAATACGAAATGTATTCATGTTTCCCACAAGTTGGGGAACCAGAAAAAACACGTCTTTACCGGATCCGACCTCTCCCTGAAAAGTTACCTCTCGGCTTAGATTGCATTTCTTGGGAAATAGCCAATCAAGCATGAAAAGTGAAAATGTGAAACTGACCTCAAATACGAAATATATACATATATTCTGGTTGCCCAAAGGTTGGGGAACCCGAAAAAACATGTTTTTGCCGGATCTGATCTCTCCCTCAAATGTTAGGCCTCGGCCTAGATTTCATTTGTTGGAAAATAGCCAATTAAGCTTGAATAGTGAAAATGTGAAACTGACCTCAAATTCGAAATGTATACATATACTCAGGTTGCCCACAGGTTGGGGAACCCGAAAAAACATGTCTTTGCCGGATCTGACCTCTCCCTCAAACGTTTCGCCTTGGCTTAGATTGCATTAGTTGGGAAATAGCAAACTAAGCATGAAAACTGAAAATGTGAAACTGACCTCAAACTTGAAATGTATACATATATTCAGGTTCCCCACAGGTCAGGGAACCTGAAAAATAATGTGTTTCCTGGATCCGACATTTCCCTGAAAAGTTAGGCCTCGGCCTAGATTTCATTTGTTGGAAAATAGCCAATTAAGCTTGAATAGTGAAAATGTGAAACTGACATCCAATTCGAAAAGTATACATATATTGAGGTTCCCCAGATGTAGAGGAACCTGAAAAAACATTTGTTTTCTGAATCCGACCTCTCCCTCATGTTAGGCCTCGGCCTAGAGTGCTTTTGCTGGAAAATAGCCAATTAAGCATGAAAAGTGAAAATGTGAAACTGACCTCAAATACGAAATGTATACATATATTCATGTTTCCCACAAGTTGGGGAACCAGAAAAAACACGTCTTTACCGGATCCGACCTCTCCCTCAAAAGTTACGCCTCGGATTAGATTGCATTAGTTGGGAAATAGCGAATTAAGCATGAAAAGTGAAAATGTGAAACTGACATCCAATTCGAAAAGTATACATATATTGAGGTTCCCCAGATGTAGAGGAACCTGAAAAAACATTTGTTTTCTGAATCCGACCTCTCCCTCATGTTAGGCCTCGGCCTAGAGTGCTTTTGCTGGAAAATAGCCTCAAATACGAAATGTATATATATACTCAGGTTGCCCACGGGTTGGGGAACCCGAAAAAACACGTCATTTCCGGATCCAACCTCTCCCTGAAAAGACACGCCTCGGCTTAGATTGCATGTGTTGGGATATAGCCAATCAAGCATGAAAAGTGAAAATGTGAAACTGACCTCAAATACGAATTGTATACATATGCTCAGGTTGCCCACAGGTTGGGGAACCCGAAAAAACATGTCTTTGCCGGATCTGACCTCTCCCTCAAACGTTTCGCCTTGGCTTAGATTGCATTAGTTGGGAAATAGCAAACTAAGCATGACAACTGAAAATGTGAAACTGACCTCAAATTTGAAATGTATACATATATTCAGGTTCCCCACAGGTCAGGGAACCTGAAAAATAATGTGTTTTCTGGATCCGACCTTTCCCTGAAAAGTTAGGGCTCGGCCTAGATTTCATTTGTTGGAAAATAGCCAATTAATCTTGAATAGTGAAAATGTGAAACTGACATCCAATTCGAAAAGTATACATATATTGAGGTTCCCCAGATGTAGGGGAACCTGAAAAAACATTTGTTTTCTGAATCCGACCTCTCCCTCATGTTAGGCCTCGGCCTAGAGTGCTTTTGCTGGAAAATAGCCAATTAAGCATGAAAAATGAAAATGTGAAACTGACCTTAAATTCGAAATGTATACATATATTCAGGTTCCCCACAGATTGAGGAAACTGAAAAAATAGTTGTTTTCCGGATCTGACCTCTCCCTGAAAACTTACGAATGTATACATATATTCATGTTTCCCACAAGTTGGGGAACCAGAAAAAACACGTCTTTACCGGATCCAACCTCTCCCTCAAAAGTTACGCCTCGGATTAGATTGCATTAGTTGGGAAATAGCCAATTAAGCATGAAAAGTGAAAATGTGAAACTGACCTCAAATACGAAATGTATATATATACTCAGGTTGCCCACGGGTTGGGGAACCCGAAAAAACACGTCATTTCCGGATCCAACCTCTCCCTGAAAAGACACGCCTCGGCTTAGATTGCATGTGTTGGGATATAGCCAATCAAGCAGGAAAAGTGAAAATGTGAAACTGACCTCAAATACGAATTGTATACATATGCTCAGGTTGCCCACAGGTTGGGGAACCCGAAAAAACATGTCTTTGCCGGATCTGACCTCTCCCTCAAACGTTTCGCCTTGGCTTAGATTGCATTAGTTGGGAAATAGCAAACTAAGCATGAAAAGTGAAAATGTGAAACTGACGTCAAATTGGAAATGTATACATATATTCAGGTTCCCCACAGGTCAGGGAACCTGAAAAATAATGTGTTTTCTGGATCCGACATTTCCCTGAAAAGTTAGGCCTCGGCCTAGATTTCATTTGTTGGAAAATAGCCAATTAAGCTTGAATAGTGAAAATGTGAAACTGACCTCAAATTGGAAATGTATACATATATTCAGGTTTCCCACAGGTCAGGGAACCTGAAAAAGCATGTGTTTTCTGGATCCGACCTCTCCCTCATAAGTTAGGCCTCGGCCTAGAGTGCTTTTGCTGGAAAATAGCCAATTAAGCACGAAAAGTAAAAATGTGAAAGTGACCTCAAATTAAGCACGAAAAGTAAAAATGTGAAACTGACCTCAAATACGAAATGTATACATATATTCAGGTTCCCCACAGGTTGGGGAACCCGAAAAAACACGTCATTTCCGGATCTGATCTCTCCCTCAAATGTTAGGCCTCCGCCTAGATTTCATTTGTTGGAAAATAGCCAATTAAGCTTGAATAGTGAAAATGTGAAACTGACCTCAAATTCAAAATGTATACATATACTCAGGTTGCCCACAGGTTGGGGAACCCGAAAAAACATGTCTTTGCCGGATCTGACCTCTCCCTCAAATGTTAGGCCTCCGCCTAGATTTCATTTGTTGGAAAATAGCCAATTAAGCTTGAATAGTGAAAATGTGAAACTGACCTCAAATTCAAAATGTATACATATACTCAGGTTGCCCACAGGTTGGGGAACCCGAAAAAACATGTCTTTGCCGGATCTGACCTCTCCCTCAAACGTTTCGCCTCGGCCTAGATTTCATTTGTTGGAAAATAGCCAATTAAGCTTGAATAGTGAAAATGTGAAACTGACCTCAAATTCAAAATGTATACATATACTCAGGTTGCCCACAGGTTGGGGAACCCGAAAAAACATGTCTTTGCCGGATCTGACCTCTCCCTCAAACGTTTCGCCTCGGCCTAGAGTGCTCTTGCTGGAAAATAGCCAATTAAGTATGAAAACTGAAAATGTGAAACTGACCTCAAATTCGAAATGTATACATACATTCAGGTTCCCCACAGGTCAGGGAACCTGAAAAATAATGTGTTTTCTGGATCCGACATTTCCCTGAAAAGTTAGGCCTCGGCCTAGATTTCATTTGTTGGAAAATAGCCAATTAAGCTTGAATAGTGAAAATGTGAAACTGACATCAAATTAGAAAAGTATACATATATTGAGGTTCCCCAGATGTAGGGGAACCTGAAAAAACATTTGTTTTTTGAATCCGACCTCTCCCCCATGTTAGGCCTCGGCCTAGAGTGCTTTTGATGGAAAATAGCCAATTAAGCATGAAAAGTGAAAATGTGAAACTGACCTCAAATTCGAAATGTATACATATATTCAGGTTCCCCACAGATTGAGGAAACTGAAAAAATAGTTGTTTTCCGGATCTGACCTCTCCCTGAAAACTTACGCCTCGGCCTTGATTTCATTTGTTGGAAAATAGCCAATTAAGCATGAAAAGTGAAAATGTGAAACTGACCTCAAATACGAAATGTATACATATATTCATGTTTCCCACACGTTGGGGAACCAGAAAAAACACGTCTTTACCGGATCCGACCTCTCCCTCAAACGTTTCGCCTCAGCTTAGATTGCATTAGTTTTGAAATAGCAAACTAAGCATAAAAAGTGAAAATGTGAAACTGACCTCAAATACGAAATGTATACCTATATTCAGGTTGCCCAAAGGTTGGGGAACCCGAAAAACATGTCTTTTCCGGATATTACCTCTCCCTCATAAGTTAGGCCTCGGCCTAGAGTGCTTTTGCTGGAAAATAGCCAATTAAGCACGAAAAGTAAAAATGTGAAACTGACCTCAAATTTGAAAAGTATACATATATTCATGCTTCCCACAGGTTGGGGAACCAGAAAAAACACGTCTTTACCGGATCCAACCTCTCCCTCAAAAGTTACGCCTCGGATTAGATTGCATTAGTTGGGAAATAGCGAATTAAGCATGAAAAGTGAAAATGTGAAACTGACATCCAATTCGAAAAGTATACATATATTGAGGTTCCCCAGATGTAGGGGAACCTGAAAAAACATTTGTTTTCTGAATCCGACCTCTCCCTCATGTTAGGCCTCGGCCTAGAGTGCTTTTGCTGGAAAATAGCCAATTAAGCACGAAAAGTAAAAATGTGAAAGTGACCTCAAATTAAGCACGAAAAGTAAAAATGTGAAACTGACCTCAAATACGAAATGTATTCATGTTTCCCACAAGTTGGGGAACCAGAAAAAACACGTCTTTACCGGATCCGACCTCTCCCTGAAAAGTTACCTCTCGGCTTAGATTGCATTTCTTGGGAAATAGCCAATCAAGCATGAAAAGTGAAAATGTGAAACTGACCTCAAATACGAAATATATACATATATTCTGGTTGCCCAAAGGTTGGGGAACCCGAAAAAACATGTTTTTGCCGGATCTGATCTCTCCCTCAAATGTTAGGCCTCGGCCTAGATTTCATTTGTTGGAAAATAGCCAATTAAGCTTGAATAGTGAAAATGTGAAACTGACCTCAAATTCGAAATGTATACATATACTCAGGTTGCCCACAGGTTGGGGAACCCGAAAAAACATGTCTTTGCCGGATCTGACCTCTCCCTCAAACGTTTCGCCTTGGCTTAGATTGCATTAGTTGGGAAATAGCAAACTAAGCATGAAAACTGAAAATGTGAAACTGACCTCAAACTTGAAATGTATACATATATTCAGGTTCCCCACAGGTCAGGGAACCTGAAAAATAATGTGTTTCCTGGATCCGACATTTCCCTGAAAAGTTAGGCCTCGGCCTAGATTTCATTTGTTGGAAAATAGCCAATTAAGCTTGAATAGTGAAAATGTGAAACTGACATCCAATTCGAAAAGTATACATATATTGAGGTTCCCCAGATGTAGAGGAACCTGAAAAAACATTTGTTTTCTGAATCCGACCTCTCCCTCATGTTAGGCCTCGGCCTAGAGTGCTTTTGCTGGAAAATAGCCAATTAAGCATGAAAAGTGAAAATGTGAAACTGACCTCAAATACGAAATGTATACATATATTCATGTTTCCCACAAGTTGGGGAACCAGAAAAAACACGTCTTTACCGGATCCGACCTCTCCCTCAAAAGTTACGCCTCGGATTAGATTGCATTAGTTGGGAAATAGCGAATTAAGCATGAAAAGTGAAAATGTGAAACTGACATCCAATTCGAAAAGTATACATATATTGAGGTTCCCCAGATGTAGAGGAACCTGAAAAAACATTTGTTTTCTGAATCCGACCTCTCCCTCATGTTAGGCCTCGGCCTAGAGTGCTTTTGCTGGAAAATAGCCTCAAATACGAAATGTATATATATACTCAGGTTGCCCACGGGTTGGGGAACCCGAAAAAACACGTCATTTCCGGATCCAACCTCTCCCTGAAAAGACACGCCTCGGCTTAGATTGCATGTGTTGGGATATAGCCAATCAAGCATGAAAAGTGAAAATGTGAAACTGACCTCAAATACGAATTGTATACATATGCTCAGGTTGCCCACAGGTTGGGGAACCCGAAAAAACATGTCTTTGCCGGATCTGACCTCTCCCTCAAACGTTTCGCCTTGGCTTAGATTGCATTAGTTGGGAAATAGCAAACTAAGCATGACAACTGAAAATGTGAAACTGACCTCAAATTTGAAATGTATACATATATTCAGGTTCCCCACAGGTCAGGGAACCTGAAAAATAATGTGTTTTCTGGATCCGACCTTTCCCTGAAAAGTTAGGGCTCGGCCTAGATTTCATTTGTTGGAAAATAGCCAATTAATCTTGAATAGTGAA
>JARGCV010000460.1:90000-129423 GCA_034064705.1 Bothrops alternatus | reverse complement strand
TCTGGCCCACTCTAAATGTGCTAAGTCATGCTGTCTCATTGTGTCCCGGAGTCACATGCAAGTTCTGGGGGATTTACTTTAGATAACATTCCTTTCTATATAAGGCAATTTCCCAATTCTCCCCCCCCACCTCCCTTTAACCACTTGTAATAGAAGGAATGGCAGAGCCAAGGGGAGGGGTTAAAACAAGGCACTACTAGTCATCCCCAACTTACAAGCATTCATTTAGTGACCATTCAAAATTACGACGGCACTGACTGCGGCAGCATCTCTGTGGTCACATGATCAAAATTCTGATACTTGGCTTGTATTTATGACTGTTGTACTGCTCCGGGGTCATGTGATCACCGCGGGTAACTTCCGAGCCGGCTTCCGACGAGCAATGTCAGTGAGGGAAACCAGATTCATTTATTGACCATGTGATTCACTTAAGAACTGCAGTGATTGGCTTAACGACGGTGGCAAGAAAGGTCATAAAATGGGACCAAGCTCACTTCACAACTCACTTGGCTTTCTAGTCAAGGACAAGAAAGAAAGGAAGGAAGGAAGGAAGGAAGGAAGGAAGGAAGGAAGGAAGGAAGGAAGGAAGGGAGGAAGGAAAAGAAAGAAGGAAGGAAGGGTGAAAAAGGAAGGAAGGAAGGAAGGAAGGAAGGAAGGAAGGAAGGAAGGAAGGAAGGAAGAAAGAAAGAGGAAGGAAGGAAGGAAGGAAGAAAGGAAGGAAGGAAGGAAGGAAGGAAGGAAGAAAGAAAGAGGAAGGAAGGAAGGAAGAAAGAAAGAAAGAAAGAGGAAGGAAGGAAGGAAGGAAGGAAGAAAGGAAAGAGAAAGAGAAAAAAAGGAAGGAAGGAGAGGAATGAGAGAAGGAAAGAAGGAAGGGATATGGAGGAAGGAAGGAAGGAGACACGAATGAGAGAAGGAAGGAAGACAGGAATGAGAAGGAAGAAAGGAAAGGATATGAAGGAAAGAAGAAGGCAGGAATGAGGGAAGGAAGAAAGGGATATGAAGGAAAGAAGGAGGCAGAAATGAGGGAAGGAAAGAGGAAGGGAGGAAGGAAGGAATGATGGAAGGAAGGAAGGGGAAAGAATAGATGAAAAGGAGGAAGGAAGGAAGGAAGGAAGACAGGAATGATGGAAGGAAGGGGAAAGAGAATAGATGAGAAAAAGGGAGGGAGGAAGGAAGGAAGGACACATCCAGGCTGCTTAGTGTCTTTACTGCAAGAGACTGACCCAGCTAATCATCTCAGCCCCAAATATGCTCCAGGTTGCAGATAGAATTTCATTTCCGGCAACTTGGGTGTGGTCTGTCCAAGAGGGGCAACCCATGTTATAAATCCTTTGCCTCCCACGCTCCCTCTTTCACGTAGTTGCCACCGTCTCTGGCTGAAGAAAGACAAACCGAGTCAAGCAACTACATTTTAATTCAACAAATTATATTTCCTTTTTTGATATAATTTCAAACGCTTGGTCATTTCAAAGGTTGGCTCTACTGGTCTCCCAGACACAGGATAATCAAACACGTTCACCTCCGCTCTGAGGGGAGTTTATAAACCTGTTTTCATGAGTTGTCTGGATACGGCCAGGTAGATGGATGAAAGAATTTTGCATCTTGCCAAATTGGGAGAGGAGGACCAGCCACCGTTCCAGAGGATCCGTGAACGTGGTCCTTTATCTGCCTCATGTCCCCTTAGGTTGCTCCATGATGGAACTGCCACATTTGGGGGGTGTCTCCGCCATCCGAGATTTTAGTCACCCGCCTGCACGGAAACCTGCATAGGTCAAGAAAGGAAATTTAACATTTTAGGAAGGATAATAGTCTATTTGGAATACAGAGAGTTGGAAAATCTAGAACTAAGGAAACATTTCCTGCCAGTGAGAACAATTAACCATTGGAGCGGCTTGCTTCCAGAAATTGTGAATGCTCCATGACTGGAAGTTTTTAAGAAGAGACTGGACAGCCATTTGCCTGAAATGGTCTAGGTCTTTGTGAGCTGAGGTGTGAGTGGGACAGGAAGGAGGTAGAGAGGAATGAGATGGGAAGAGAAAGGGAGAGAGGGAGGGAGGGAGGAGGGAGGGAGGAATGGGTAGAAAAAGGGAAGGAGGAATGGGAAGAGGGAGGGAGGGAGGAAGGAAGGAGGGAGGAATGAGATGGGAAGAGAAAGGGAGAGAGGGAGGGAGGAATGGGTAGAAAAAGGGAGGGAGGAATGGGAAGAGAAAGGGAGGGAGGGAGGAAGGAAGGAGAGAGGAATGAGATGGGAAGAGAAAGGGAGAGAGGGAGGGAGGAGGGAGGAATGAGTAGAAAAAGGGAGGGAGGAATAGGAAGAGAAAGGGAGGGAGTGAGGAAGGAAGGAGGGAGGAATGAGATGGGAAGAGAAAGGGAGAGAGGGAGGGAGGAATGGGTAAAAAAGGGAGGGAGGAATGGGAAGAGAAAGGGAGGTAGGGAGGAAGGAAGGAGAGAGGAATGAGATGGGAAGAGAAAGGGAGAGAGGGAGGGAGGAGGGAGGAATGAGTAGAAAAAGGGAGGGAGGAATAGGAAGAGAAAGGGAGGGAGGGAGGAAGGAAGGAGAGAGGAATGAGATGGGAAGAGAAGGGGAGAGAGGGAGGGAGGAATGGGTAGAAAAAGGGAGGGAGGAATGGGAAGAGAAAGGGAGGGAGTGAGGAAGGAAGGAGAGAGGAATGAGATGGGAAGAGAAGGGAGAGGGAGGGAGGAATGGGTAGAAAAAGGGAGGGAGGAATGGGAAGAGAAAGGGAGGGAGGGAGGGAGGAAGGAGGGAAGAATGAGATAGGAAGAGAAAGGGAAGGAGGGAGAGGGAGGGATGGAGGAGGGAGGGGGGGGAGGAAGAAATGGGAAGAGAGGAAGGGAGGAAGAGAGGGAGGGATGGAAGAAGGAGGGAGGGATGGAGGAATGAGATGGAAAGAGGAAGGGAGGAGGGAGGGATGGAGGAAGGTTTTTTTTTTAATGAAACTGAAGGACCCATTTGACTCAGCACTGATTATATATATCCTTTTATTCTCTCCCCAGAAGAGGAGAGATTGGGCACTTTGCCTTACCTCTTTCTTGAGTTAATGATTCTGATTTTGCCGTGTCATCGTTACAGCAGAAGCAGCAGCACATTCTGATTTTTGCTGCCACATATCTGCAGGCTAGAAGCCAGAGAGAGAGAGAGAGAAGTAAGGAGAAATACATAGCAACACCCACATTCATCTAACCCAGTGTTTCTCAACCTTGACAATTTTAAGGCATGTGGACTTCAACTCCCAGAACTCCACAGCCAGCATTGATGGCTGTGGAATTCTGGGAGTTGAAGTCCACATGCCTCAAAATTGTCAAGGTTAAGAAACACTGATCCCAACCCGAACAAACCCAGATGTCAACATTTTGTCAGGTCTACCACTTCCAGAACATTCAGCCAACAGACCTGCTAGCAGTAGAATGATGAAATCTGTAAACTCTACAGCTAAAATACCGCCGGATGGGTGCTGAGGGAGCAGAGAGCTCACTAACGGATCACTTCTCCACATTGAAAGACATGGAAATATTTTTGGGGGATCACAAACACAAGGCCCTCGACTTACAGAGTCCAACCTGTCTGTGGCTGAACGTTGCCCCATTTCACAACCTTTCATGACACCGCTGTTCAATCAAACGCTGCAGTTGTGAGGAACACGGTTCTCAAGTGAGTCTGGCTTGGACTTTGCCTGTCGGGAGGTCCCAAAAGGGGATCATCACGTGAACCCGGGACACTATGACCATCATAAATCTGACTCAGTGGCCAAGGGTCTGAATTTGGATCGCATGATCCTGGGGAGGCCTCTATGGTCGTACGGGTAAAAAAATGGTCCTACGTCATTTTTTTTTAGTGCTGTTGTAATATCGAATGGCCAGTAAACAAATCGTTGTAAGTTGAGGGCATGCTTTGATCTAATCTGGGAACTGTTCTATTTGCCAAACTCGAGAAAAAAAAAGTAACTCTAGAGAATAATCTTGCTAACCATGAGCAGGAAACCTTTGAACCCTTGTAGTATCTTGGACTTGGCTAGAGTGTTTAGAGTTGGTGACAATCGTCAAAGGATTGCCTGGTCACCAGCTACCTGAGAGAGGGCTGGGTTAAAGATTTAAAACCAGCTTTGAATTTGGATGCTGAGGGATCCTCGGTGCTCTCTGCACTTGGTTGTTTTCCTGCAGACGTTTCATTACCAATGTAGGTAACATTTCCCCCCCCCTCCAACTGATGATGTTACCTATTTTGGTAATGAAATGTCTGGGAAAAAAAAGAAAACCCAGCTCAACTCAGAGAGAGCACCAAGGAACTCTCGTTTTCAATCCTGAGAAATATTCCTCTCTATAATTTTGTCCCAAAAGTGCTTTTTCAGGAGGCAACTGGACTTCCTTTTTTTCTTTTTGAAGAGTTCTCACTTCTCCTCTGAGAAGCTTCTTCAGCTCTGACACTGGATGGTGGGGAATGGAAGGATTTATACTCCTTCCAGACAGAGCTGGTCATTTGCCTTCTTTTAGAGAGTCGTTGAGGCCACTTGGAAGTTTACCTATGTTTGGCTTCTTCAGCTCCAACTGGAGGGTTGGGGGAAAGGAAGGATTTATACTCCTTCCAGACAGAGCTGGTCATTTGCCTTCTTTTAGAGAGTCGTTGAGGCCACTTGGAAGTTTACCTATGTTTTGCTTCTCCTCCAAGAAGCTTCTTCAGCTCTGACACTGGATGGTGGGGAATGGAAGGATTTATACTCCTTCCAGACAGCTGGTCATTTGCCTTCTTTTAGAGAGTCGTTGAGGCCACTTGGAAGTTTACCTATGTTTTGCTTCTCCTCCAAGAAGCTTCTTCAGCTCTGACTGGATGATGGGAAAATGGAAGGATTTATACTCCTTGCAGATTGCTGGTCATTTGCCTTCTTTTAGAGAGTCATTGAGGTCACCTGGAGGTTTATCTGTGACACATTAGGACACAGATAAACCTCCAAGTGGCCTTAAGGAACTCTCCAAAAGAAGGCAAACGACCAGCTCTGTCTGGAAGAAGTATAAATCCTTCTGTTCCCCACCATCCAGTCAGAACTGAAGAAGCTTCTTGGAGGAGAAGTGAAACCTCTTCAAAGAAAAACAGGAAAGTCCAGTTGCCTCCTGAAAAAGCACCTTTGGGACAACCATGACTGGGAGAACTGAGAATCTCCACAGACCTCTATAATTCTATATACTGTTGATATGATAACTCTGCTTGGAATCACTGCTCATCCATGCCATAATGGAAGTAGATTCCTGAGTTCCTAGACATTCCAATGGCAGTGCAACTCATGATACCACACAGGAGAAGTTCCACAGTGAGGCCAATTGCTGGTCTAAATACTTCTGTGTGTATGTGTGTGAGAGAGGTGAGTAGGGATGGGGTGAGGTGGAGGGACAGCATAATCCTACTGTAGACTTGGACTGGACTGCAAGGTGATCCAACCGGTCAGTCCTAGAGGAGATCAACCCCAACTGCTGTTTAGAAGGCCAGATCCTGAAGTTGAAACTCAAGTACTTTGACCACCTAAGGGGAAGGAAGGACTCACTGGAGAAGAGCCTAATGCTGGGAAAGATGGAGGGCAAGAGAAGAAGGGGACGACAAGGAATGAGTGGCTGGATGGAGTCATTGAAGCAGTAGCCGTGAGCTTCAATGGATTCCAGAAGATGGTAGAGGACAGGAATGCCTGGAGGAACGTTGTCCATGGGGTCGCGATGGGTCAGACACGACTTTGCAACTAACAACAATAAGACTTGGAGCAGCCCACCAAATCTCACCTCCTGCTCTGCAGAGGAAACTAAGTTAAATCACCCCTATCCAATCCTGGCCAGCAAAAGGCCACCCTCAGTTTTAGGAGAACCCTCCTTGAGGCTGAAATTTGACTTAAGGCAAGCTGATCTTGACTTACCACTGGTGATAACTCAGGCCATAATTCAGGTCTTGGGGTGGAAGAAGGCTCCTCCCAATCCTTTCTCCTTCGTTGTCTGTCCCCTTCTTCTTTCCTCTCCTTTCCTCTCTGCTGCCTTTACGCCAAGGACTGACTTCAGTTAACTTCCTCTTGCAAAGAAAATCTGTGCAACCTTTCCTCTGGGGCGTTGGCCAGAAACTCGGTCACGTGGATGTCACAGTGGCAACCGGGCAGGATGTTTTGTGACTCAAGCAGTGGTGGTGTTTGCTTGCAAGGAGAGGGAATGGGTAAGGTTTCTCTGAGCCTCACAAGTGAGCTCGGAGATTCAGTGCCGCGAAAGCCATTAAACACAGGTGTTTTGTTTTGCTCAGCATCTCTCAGGGGGCTCAATGTTCCTGCCACAATTTTCAATAACAATGCACCAACATTTCAAGACCTGTTTGTTTGCTTGGCAGCTGGAGGTTCCCTTCCTATCCTCCTCCTCAATTTTGGAGCCAGGTTGAATTCTGGGTGTGTCTAGGTGGGAGGCAGAAGATTTTAGAATTTTGCTTGGGTCCATTCAAAGAGGGTTGAATCAACCATTGGAAGCCATCTTCCACTCTTCCGAGGGGCTGTCGCAAAGAAGAAGGGGTTGACCTATTCTCCAAATCACCAGAGGGCAGGACAAGAAGTGATGTGTGGAAGCTCATCAGGGGGAGATCCAACCTGGAATGAAGGAGAAACTTCCTGACCAGGAGAACATTAATCGATAGAATGGCTTGCCTCCCAAAGTTTTGGGTGCTCCATCACTCGAGGTTTTCAAGAAGACAATGGACAGCCATTTGTTCAGGGTGGTACAAAGTCTCTTGCCTTGGGCAAGTTTAGACTAGACTGAAAGACCTCCAAGGTTCCTATGGTTCTATGTTCTATGGTTTTTGATTCTATGGTTCTATGTTCTATGGTTTTTGATTCTATGGTTCTATGTTCTATGGTTTTTGATTCTATGGTTCTATTGTTCTATGTTCTATGGTTTTTGATTCTATGGTTCTATGTTCTATGGTTTTTGATTCTATGGTTCTATGTTCTATGGTTTTTGATTCTATGGTTCTATGTTCTATGGTTTTTGATTCTATGGTTCTATTGTTCTATGTTCTATGGTTTTTGATTCTATGGTTCTATGTTCTATGGTTTTTGATTCTATGGTTCTATGGTTCTATGTTCTATGGTTTTTGATTCTATGGTTCTATGTTCTATGGTTTTTGATTCTATGGTTCTATGTTCTATGGTTTTTGATTCTATGGTTCTATTGTTCTATGTTCTATGGTTTTTGATTCTATGGTTCTATGTTCTATGGTTTTTGATTCTATGGTTCTATGTTCTATGGTTTTTGATTCTATGGTTCTATGTTCTATGGTTTTTGATTCTATGGTTCTATGGTTCTATGTTCTATGGTTTTTGATTCTATGGTTCTATGTTCTATGGTTTTTGATTCTATGGTTCTATTGTTCTATGTTCTATGGTTTTTGATTCTATGGTTCTATGTTCTATGGTTTTTGATTCTATGGTTCTATGTTCTATGGTTTTTGATTCTATGGTTCTATGTTCTATGGTTTTTGATTCTATGGTTCTATGTTCTATGGTTTTTGATTCTATGGTTCTATGTTCTATGGTTTTTGATTCTATGGTTCTATTGTTCTATGTTCTATGGTTTTTGATTCTATGGTTACTGTATATGATTATATAATTCTATGGTTCTCTCTTCCATGGTTTTGATTCTATGGTTCTATGTTCTATGGTTTTTGATTCTATGGTTCTATGGTTCTATTCTCCATAGTTCTCATGAATAGGACAAGAACCAATATAGTATAGTTTATACTATATAGTATATATAGTATAGTAGGAGGTAATATGGAGGGAGATGCAAACTCAGAATAAGGAAGACTCTCCTGATGTGACAGCTAAGAAACCATGGTCCAACCTATCTCCTGGAGTTGTGGGGTCTCCATTCCTGGAGGGTTTCAAGCAAAGGTTGGGCAGATGTTTGTCTGGGATGATCTGAGGATTCGGGGTTGGATTACGAGATCTTCAAGGTCCTCTCCAACCCTATGATTCTACTCTGTTATTTGGTTATTCAGTTATTCTTTTACCTAACTTCTAGACCAGGCTTAGAAATACTTTTGGGTTCCTAGCTTATTAAGAATCTTCAAATCTCTCTTTTTTCTTGGCTGGCTTAGATCGGATATAAAGTATCTTGTCTAATGCATTCCAGATTTCCTGCGGGGGTGCTCTTCCTGGACAGGAATTAGTCAAGTCTTCTGACATTTTTGGAGGAAAGCCGTCAGGGATTTAAAAATGTAGATAATCTTTCCCTCCGGTGTACATTTCTTTGCATATCGTTTTTGGTTTCCTCTTCTTTGATCTCTGCTTTGTTTGTGGCCAATTTTTATTAATTTAATTAAATAAATTTAATTTGGAGCACCCACAACTTCTGAAGGCAAGTTGTTCTACTAATTAGAATAGAATAGAGCTGGAAGGGACCTTGGAGGTCTTCTAGTCCAGCCCCCTCCTGAAGCAGGAGAACCTATACCATCACAGACAAGTGACTGTCTCTTTTTAAAAATCTCCAGATATTCCACTGATTGATTGTCCTCACTGTCAGGAAGTTTCTCCTTAATTCCTGGTTGCTTCTCTCTTTGATCAGTTTCCAACCATTGTTTCTTGTCCTTCCCTCTGGTGCTTTGGTGAATAACGTGACCCCCCTTCTTTGTGGCAGCCCCTCAGATACTGGAACACTGCTATCATGTCCCCCTCCCCAGTCCTTTTCTTCTTTAGACTAGCCAACCCAAGTCCTACAGGCATTCTTCGTATGTTTTAGTCTCCAGGCCTTGGATCATCTTAGTTGCTCTTCTCTGAATTTTTTCCAAACTCTCAACTTCTTTTTTATGATAGGGTGACCAAAATTAATTGTTCTCACTGTCGGGAATTTCCTCTTAGTTCTAAGTTGGTTCGTTTCCACACTTTGTTTCCTGTCTTGCCTTCTGGTGATTTGGAAAACAGCTTCCAGCTTCCAAAGAGGATAGACCTTGGGAAGCTCCCTTCCTGGCAGGGAGGAGGGATCAAGCACAGAGCTAGCCTGGAGTTGCTGTGTCAGCTGCCCTCTTAATGCTTACTTGTGCTTTGCTACTATTTGGTGACAAACTGCCATGAACTAGGCCGCAGGGGTTCTCAACCTTGGCAACTTTAAGACTTGTGGACTTCAACTTCCAGAATTCCTCAGCCAGCAAAGCTGGCTGAGGAATTCTGGGAGTTGAAGTCCAAAAGTCTTAAAGTTGCCAAGGTTGAGAACCCCTGAACTAGGGGGAGGTGGGAAAGCAAAAGGGAAAACGAAAGTAACTGCTGTATCTCTTTGAGAGGCTGCTTCAAGGTCACCTAGCATGCCATCTGCATACCATTCCTGCTTGAACTTGACTGGTGATACAGGGATGGGCAACGGGAAGTAACTAAGGGAGGGAAAAGTTGAACTTAGGGATTTTGGCACACGATTCTCAGTTCTGGCTATGCATTACCGCAACGCACTTGACTTCTAATAAAACTGTACGCTTTTCCCAACAAATGGAGCCAGGGATCTTTTCTATTTAGAGGTTTAACTGGTGGCAAGTCGGATATGCTGCACAACTACAAAATGGCCAGTGCCACTCCCTCTAAATTTCTCGGAACTTTAATTGTTCCCAAAGGGGAGCTACTAGACTGGGAAGGTTCCTATAGTATAGGCAGGACATAATAAAATAATTTGTTTGAAGTCTGCATTTGCAGGTCTGATTGTTCGTGCCAGACAATAAATCCTTCATTTATTTATTTATTTTCTTTTTCGAGTCTGAAGGCGTTTGGGAGTGTTTCGGGAACAATAGAGGGCTAGGGACAAAGTATTTGCAAACAAATCCAGTGGGTTGTGTGTTTCCACCTAAGATTGAGGAATGTCTGCATACAAACCACACATGATAAATCTGCGGTCCCACCTTGCACTAACTGTGACTTGCCCATTTCCACCCTCGCAAAGTCTAATTTGTTTGTTCCTGTTGGGCTGTCCCTTGGGATGGAGAACCGTAGACAACTGTCCCCATTTTAGATGGAGAGGACCACTGGTTTAAAAAGTCCATCTAGGGCAGTGGTTCTCAACCTGTGGGTCGCGACCCCATTTGGGGTCGAACGACCATTTCACGGGGGTCGCCAAACAACGCAGTCTGCCATTTTTTTCCCTTTTCCCCTCGGCCGGCGCAGGGGGCAGCACCGCGCATGTGCGGGGTAGCACCGCGCATGCGCGATGCGGACCGTCACACCGCGCATGCGCGATGTGGGCCGTTGCGTGCCGCGCATGCGCGATGTGGGCTTTCGCGCCACGCATGCGCGATGCAGGCTGTCGCACCACGCATGCGCGATGCAGGCTGTCGCGCCGTGCATGCGCAGCGCAGGTCAGGGTCACAGCCTGAAAAAGGTTGAGAACCGCTAATCTAGGGCAAAATTGAACTGCCCTCTCTCAACAGAGGGGGAGGGATACAGCATCATCTATCTCCTTTCAGCAGTTCCAAGGAGGCTCCACACTCATTTTCACCACTCAGGTGACCCTGAAGACACAGATAACCTCCAAGTGACCTCAACGACTCTCTAAAAGACTGCAAATGACCAGCTCTCTGCAAGGAGTATAAATCCTTCCACTCCCCACCATCCAGTCAGAGCTGAAGAAGCTTCTTGGAGGAGAAGCAAAACATAGGTAAACTTCCAAGTGGCCTCAACGACTCTCTAAAAGAAGGCAAATGACCAGCTGTCTGGAATCGTCTTCAGAGGAAAACAATGAAAGTCCAGTTTCTTCTTGAAAAAGCATATTTGGGATGTAAACAAATCTCTCTCTCTCTCTCTCTCTCTCTCTCTCTCTCTCTCTCTCTCTCTCTCTCTCTCTCTCTCTCTCTCTCTCTCTCTCTCTCTCTCTCTCTCTCTCTCTCTCTCTCTCTCCCCCCTTGTAATTTTTGATCAAATAAAAAATACACAAAATATATAAATGATGGGTCTCTCACCCCAAATGTCATCTGCTGCCAAATTGCTCCCGTGAAATTTGCTTTCACAGACCGCAGTCCCCAGAGAAGTGTGTTTATGGAAAGCAGTGTTTCCCGCACACATGGGGGAAACTTGGTGTCCAGCGCTGTCACACAGATTTGCACCAACCTGCCTTGGGATTGTTATCCACGGTGTGTCCTAACTGGAAACCCAGCAAGGAAGGCATGTCTGAGCAGTCAAGAACAGAACGGAGAAAAAACAGGAACAGACATCGGTCTTCTGAGTTATGGAAAATGGCCTTTTGTAAAACCTAACCACAATTCCTGTGTTGCTGAGGCTTCCACATTTTTTTGTTCAAGATTTCTATATGACTCAGGGATCTCAGTTTTCTTTTTTCTTTAAATACAAGATGGTTCTGTCCCAAAGAGGGACTTTGATTTCAGACTCAAATATTTACTTTTGGACCTTTTAAATCTTGTACAGTCTTGTGATATATTATTCGCTCGTCTAGGACGTCATCAAATGTGAGCTCCCCTGTGCTCTCTGAGCTTGGCTGTTTCCTTGCAGATGTTCCATTATCAAGCTAGGCCACATCATCATTGCTAGAAGGCAGTTTCTGAAAAGGAGGAAGAGGAGGAGGAGGAAGAGGAGGAGGAGGAAGAGGAGGAGGAGTTGGTGTTTCATGACCCAACTAGGAAACATCATCAGTACTAGAAGGGAGTGGGGTTTTTTAGGAAGGAGGATGAGGAGGGAGGGAACTGTGGGGTCCTTTGTGCTCTTTTGGCTTGTTTTCATTTTGCGGACATTTCATTACCAAATGACGTAACATCATCAGGGCTAGACTAAATATTATCTAATGTGGGTAATGAAATGCCTGCAAGAAATCATCCAGGCTCAAAAAGGACCAAGGGCCCCCACAATTCAATCTGGAGCTACAAATATTCTCTTCTATAGGTCATCAAGTTTCTAGGGCTTCAATTAAGACATTGTGTGCTTTTCCCCCCAGGTGTCTTAATTTAGAACAAAACGGACGCACGGATTTTGTCCTCTCATCCTCTTCCTTAAAATGTCCTCCTGGCAATTTGAATATACAAGTGAAATGGTTCTGAATGGCAAAACAGAAGATAGAGTAGACGTCCACCATGTTTTCTGAAGATCCCATGCAGGGGATGGAGGCTGTTGAGGTCTGGATGGGTGCCAACAGGCTCAGACTCAATCCCGACAAGACGGAGTGGCTATGGGTTCTGCCTCCCAAGGACAATTCCAACTGTCTATCCATCACCCTGGGGGGAGAAGTTTTGCCCCCCTCGGAGAGGGTTCATAACTTGGGTGTCCTCCTCGATCCACAGCTAAGTTTAGAACACCATCTTTCGGCTGTGGCGAGAGGGGCATTCGCCCAGGTTCGCCTGGTGCGTCAGTTGCGGCCCTATTTGGACCGGGAGTCACTCCTCACAGTCACCCATGCCCTTGTCACCTCGAGATTCGACTACTGTAATGCTCTCTACATGGGGCAACCTTTGAAGAATGTCCAGAGACTGCAAGTAGTCCAGAATGCGGCCGTGCGAGCCATCTTGGGTCTCCCAAGACATGCTCATATCACTCCAGCTCTCCGTGAGCTGCACTGGCTACCAATTGGTCTCCGAACACAATTCAAAGTGTTGGTTATGACCTATAAAGCCCTTTATGGCAATGGACCAGGATACTTGCGGGACCGTCTCCTGCCTCATGAATCCCAGCGACCGGTTAGGGCGCATAGGGTTGGCCTCCTACACGTCCCGTCTGTTAGGCAATGTCATCTGGCGGGGCCTAGGGCAAGGGCCTTCTCCATTGCTGCCCCAGCCCTCTGGAACCAGCTTCCCACAGAGGTTCGTACTGCTCCCTCCCTCCTAGCTTTCCGTAAATTGCTGAAGACACATCTATGCCGACAGGCTTGGGGTGCATGAGCTGTGCTCTGCCCCTCGGCCCTAGGAGTGTCCCTCCATTAGTGATTGTGAGCTGATTGTGTTTGTATGAATGCAACTAATTTTTAATTTTTTTATTGTATTTTTATTGTATTTTTATTGTATGTGTTGTAAGCCGCCCTGGGTCCTAGGAGAAGGGCGGCATATAAATTTGATTATAAAATAAAATAAATAAATAATTTTTTTAAAATTTTATTAATTATATATTTGTAAATGTAAACAGAGGAAACAAAGGAAAAAATCAGGTTGAGTGCAACTCAACTTAATACAATCATTTTCTACTTGTAAACATTCTTCACTCAGCATATCAAGATTTAACTATAAGCTAGATACATTTTCTTTGATTGATATGCCTCTTGTATGTAGTCTATCCATTTTTTCCAGTCCAACATATATTTTTCATTTGAATGATCCTTCAAGTATGCAGATATTTTGGCCATTTCCGCCAGATTTATGACTTTCAAGGTCCATTCTTCAATAGATGGTAATTCTGGTTTCTTCCAGTATTGTCCCACCATCAGTCTTGCTGCTGTGATCAAATTCAAAATTAAGTTCGTCTCCTGGGTGGTACAGTCTTTTGTAATCCCTAACAAAAACAACTGAGGTAGAAATTCAATACGCTTTTTCAAAATGGTTTGAAGTGTCCACCATATTTTTCTCCAAAAAGCTTTAATTTTTCTACAAGTCCACCATACATGAAAATAAGTAGCATCCATACTTTCGCATCTCCAACATTTAGGTTGGAGGCCAGGGTAGATATATGATAGTTTTTTCGGATCTAGATGCCATCACGTCACAAAGATTCCTTACCAGGGGTTAGAAGAAAAATCTCTCTTGGCTGACACTAGATGGGGATGTTACTCAGAAACGTTTTATCCTTCCTGCCTCTTCTGAGGTTTGAACATTTGAAGATAACTCATAAGAACATAAGAACATAAGAAGAGCCATGCTGAATCAGGCCAAAGCCCATCGAGTCCAGCATTCTGTGTCACACAGTGGCCCACCAATTGTACATGGGGATCTTGAGCAGAAAGAGAAGGCAAACCCCTCCCTTTCCCTTGACCCCCAACAAATGGTACTCAAGGGAATCCTGCCTGCCTCAACCAACATAGAGGCGGCACATGGACATCCGTTTTAATAACCATTGATACACTTTGCATCCATGAATCTCTCTAGCCCTGCCTTGAAGCTGTCGAGGCTGACAGCTGTCATGACCCCTTCAGGAAGTGAATTCCATAAATCAACGACCCTCTGGGTGAAGAAATATTTCTCTTTATTTGTCCTCACTTTCTTAGCTATGAGCTTTAGGGAGTGCCCCCTTGTCCTGGTATTGTGTGATAGAGAAAAGAATTTTTCTCTATCCACCTTTTCTATCCCATGCATGATTTTATACACTTCGATCAAGTCACCCCTTAAACGCCGTCTTTCAAGGCTGAAGAGACCAAGGCGTTGCAATCTGGTTTCATAAGGGAGGCACTCCATTTCCTTGATCATTCTTGTTGCCCTTTTTTGCACCTTTTCCAGTTCCATTATATCCTTCTTGAGGTGCGGTGACCAGAACTGTACACAGTACTCCAAGTGTGGTCTCACCATCGATTTGTACAGAGGCAATACAACACTTGCTGACTTATTTTCGATTCCCTTCCTAATCATGCCAAGCATGGAATTTGCTTTTTTTTTTTTTTTACTGCTGCTGGGCATTGGGTTGACATCTTCATCGAGCTGTCCACCAAAACCCCAGTCCAACCCCCTGCACAAGAAAACCTCATCTGGGCAGGAAGGACCTCACCTGGTATGTAAGACTATACTTAATAAGACCATACCTGGAATACTGCATCCAATTCTGGTCACTACAATACAAAAAGATGTTGAGACTCTGGAAAGAGTGCAGAGAAGAGCAACTAAGACGATTAAAGGCCTGGAGACAAAATCATATGAAGAACAGTTGCAAGAATTGGGTAGGGCCAGTCTACAGAAAAGAAGGACTAGGGGAGACATGATAGCAGTGTTCCAATATTTGAGGGGCTGCCACAAAGAAGAGGAAGGGGTCAACTCATTTTCCAGAAGACAAGACAAGAAATAATGGATGGAAAGTAATCAAGGAGAGAAGTAACCTAGAACTAAGGAGGGATTCCCTGGCAGTGAGAACAATTAACCAGTGGAACAACCTGCCTCCAGAAGCTGTGGGTGCTCCATCACTGGAGGCTTTTAAGAAGAGATTGGACAGCCATTTGTCCGAAATGGTGAACAGTCTCCTGCCTGAGCAGGGGGTTGGACTAGAAGACCTCCAAAGTCCCTTCCCACTCTATTATTCTATGTTCTAGGATAAACTATGAAAGGATTTACATGCCACCATTGTATCCTTTCCTATAAACCAGTAGCGATTTTCCGTTTTTAGTTTTTAAAATTCGGTTATACGTGAACTAGACCGAAACAGCAATCGATATTGGAACGAGGGCTGGAATGAGGACAGAGGAACACCGTAAAGATGTATTTGGGGTCGATTCTATGCTTAACAGTCAATTGTGACATCTTCTGAGGTTGTTTTTTCCCACTTGAAAGCTAGAATCTCAAGAAACTTACCAATTCAGGGGTCTTCAAACTTGGCCCTTTGATAACTTGTGGCTGGCTGGCTGAGGAATTCTGGGAGTTGAAGTCCACAAGTCATCAAAGGGCTATGTTTGAAGACCCCTGTACTAATTGGTTAATAAAAGTTTGTATGAATGTCACCAGCCTTCCACAGATTTCAAACCATGTTAATGGTGGCGATAAGAGTGAATAGCAAACCCAATCGCTCCTTCCTCCCAACCTGTTTTACTATCCTATAATAACCCTCTCTGCAGAAATAGAATTCAATTCCTAATGTCTGGACAAGTCTGATGTCCTGACAAGATAGCCTTGACTCTCCGGCCGTTTACTGAAAAGTTTTGATAACTGATTCTAAAGGCAATTTCCCCATTTAATACCAAGAATGTTCCCTCTATCCTCGGTAAACATTTACTAAGGGTGTACTTAGCTGGGCATAGGTCCTGAGTAATTATCCTGTAGCTTTACATCTGATAACTCTACTCACCTATGGAATGGCTTTGCCAGCCAAACATACAGTGATTTCTGTAGAAAAGCATTTGAAAGAAAAATTAAACAAATCAAGTGTCCCAGTCAGGGAGCAGGCGACTTCCAGTAATGTAATGCAGCTTGAAAATCCCCTTGCAATCTCGCCAAGATAAGAACACAATTTTTATTTCAGACTGGCCAAATCAAAAAGAGCTTTGAAGTTTGAAACTCCTGCTTGATCGGGGAGGGGGGGCAGGGGGGTTGGACTAGAAGACCTCCAAGGTCCCTTCCAGCTCTATTCTGATTGATTGCACTGCAAAGACATGATTTCCAAGCTTCATGGCTGAACCTTAAAGTGGGGAATACGTCCCAGTTCAAGCACAGGGTCATCCTTGACTTACGAGCACAATGGAGTCCAAACACTCTGTTGCTTAAGTGAGACACTTGTTAAGTGAGTTTTGCTCCATTTTACAATCTTCTGTTGTTTAGTGACTCTACTCTACTCTACTCTACTCTACTCTACTCTACTCTACTCTACTCTACTCTACTCTACTCTACTCTACTCTACTCTACTCTACTCTACTCTACTCTACTCTACTCTATAATATTTTATATTATATTATACTCTTCTCTTCTCTTCTCTTCTCTTCTCTTCTCTTCTCTTCTCTTCTCTTCTCTTCTCTTCTCTTCTCTTCTCTTCTCTTCTCTTCTCTTCTCTTCTCTTCTCTTCTCTTCTCTTCTCTTCTCTTCCCTATTCTATTCTATTCTATTCTATTCTATTCTATTCTATTCTATTCTATTCTGTTCTATTCTATTCTATTCTATTCTATTCTATTCTATTCTATTCTATTCTATTCTATTCTATTCTATTCTATTCTATTCTATTCTATTCTATTCTATTCTACACTTGGACCCCCATTAAGAAAGGAACTGAAATAAAACTTTCCATTTTAGAGTTCCTCGTGTATGAATTGGGGTTTTGCTAAATGGCAGCACCTAACCCATCTTGGCTATTCTCAAACAGGAAAAAAAAAACAAGGTTGAACCTAGTTAATAATTGCTAGGGAAAATCCAGGGTGGCTAAATAACATGCTTTTTAAAAAAAGTGTGCAGCTATTCTCTCCTTAAACATTTTATTACCCTTCTGAGCTAGATGCTTTTCCGGATCTTATCATTTCAATGGTATCCTTTTGATTCGTTTCAAGTTTACTGCAGTTATCGACCAGTTTTATATCAATCCAAAGTGATAAAATGCCAGGAAATTAGAGAGCAGACGATACGAATTTCCTGTAATATCATAGGTGCAGCTGAAAGCCTGCAAGAAACGTGAATGAGTGATTTTATATCATCGCACAAAACGGCATTCTGTTTGCTGAACCTTCTGCCTTGCAAATATAGAGAAGTCGAAAAAAAGGAGAAGACAAATGATTGGGAGATTAAAACAGCTTCTCTGTTGCTGTTTACAACAACTCCGGGGCTTTTTAGCTTGGAGCAAAGTAATATAAACCAAGATATATAAAGATAAATAAATCAAATGTACTGTGTGGTTAGAAGCCAAAGTGCTTCCCTCCCCGCCCCCGAAAGGCAATATGACTTTCTTGGTATTTTTTATCTTTGAAAACATTTTGCTTGTCATCCAAAAAGTAAATTGAAGAAGCTTTTTGGACGAGAAGAAAAATATTTTGGGTGCTTTTTTTGGGGGGGAGCAAGCTCAGGGAGCACCGAAGACCCCACAATCAGTACTTCCTATGTCTATCACATGAGACTTCTTTTGATGTTGTTCAGAACTGCGTTAGCAGCAAAAACAGCCCCGAGAAGGCATGTAGACACTCGCCCCAAATCCAGCTGTTGTTGATTTCATTTGACGGTGGTGAAGATCAAGATGGGTTGGGTTCATGTGTGGTCCACCATTATTTCACCTGTAACTATCCTCTTTTGCCAAATTGCCTTGATGGGAAATGTCTGTTCAGGACCACTAGATAGCATCGCAAGCCCACTTTTGAGAAATGAGCTCCTGATAGCAAAAAGGCCATGGTTTTCCCAGTTGCAATGTATGGCTGTGAAAGCTGGGCCATAAGAAAGACTGAGCGCCAAAGAATGGAGGCCTTTGAACTCTGGTGCTGGAGAAGACTCCTGCGAGTCCCCTGGACTGCAAGGCGATCCCACCGGTCAGTCCTGGAGGAGATCAACCCTGACTGCTCTTTAGAAGGCCAGATCCTGAAGTTGAAACTCAGGTACTTTGGCCACCTAATGAGAAGGAAGGACTCACTGGAGAAGAGCCTGATGCTGGGAAAGATGGAGGGCAAGAGAAGAAGGGGACGACAGAGACGGAGGTGGCTGGATGGAGTCACGGAAGCAGTAGGCGTGAGCTTCAATGGACTCCAGAAGATGGTAGAGGACAGGAAGGCCTGGAGGAATGTTGTCCATGGGGTCGCGATGGGTCAGACACAACTTTGCAACTAACAACAAGAGTTGAAGGGAACCATGGAGATCATAGGTTTCTAACCACCCCATAGGCACCCAAACATTTTTCACCTGGACAGAGAAATGATGGAGACTCATCTGCTTGCAAATGGGGCAGTTGAAACAGTCCAACTGCTCCCTTTGCAAGCAGATGAAGCTTCCAGTCTCCCTCTGGGCGGAAAGAGTTTGGGTGCCTATCGGGTGCTTGGGACAGCTCCACCCCCTCCCCCACCTGCCTCGCCTTGTGGTGGCAGCACGGCATCATGGGCTACTTGGCCTCCTGCTGCAACCGGTTACAAAAGTGGGCCAGCGGCCACTCAGGCTCTTGCTGGATATAAGACAACCCCTGAAAATGAGACCTACTGCCTCTTTTGAAGGGTCTTATTTTGGGGGAAACATGGTAGGTGGTGGCTATCTCCATTTCAAAGCCAGTGCTGTCCTAAAACATTTGCCCAGTCATGTGGCCAGCATGACAGCATGGAGCGCTGTTACCTTCCCACCAAAGTGGTACCTATTTATCTAGTTGCATCTACGTGCTTTCGGACTAGTTTGGCAGGAGATGGAGCAAGGAATGGGAGCTCACTCCGTTGCGTGCTGCTCGTGTCTCGAACCTGGGCTGTCAGCTTTCCAGCCGACAAACCCAGTGTGTTAACCGCTTGAGTCACCGTGCCACCGTTTAATAAGATGGTCTTTTATAGGATAATCTTTAACAGAATGGAGATTTTTGAGAAGAGGCTCGACCGTCACTTGTCTGAGATGGGTATAGGTCCTCTTGCTTGAGCAGGGGGCTGGACTAGAAGACCTCCAAAGTCCATTCCATTTCTATTGTATTCAGAAGAATGATCCCAGGTCTCTTTCAACCCCATTATTCTACGTTCTATTTTCTATGCTTAATAGGATGGCCTTTAATAAGATTAAACCTGGGTGGTGAATAGGAAAGGCTGATGTATCTCCAGAACATGGGGCTGGCTATGAAAAGGACACACTCTACATTCCTCCCGTGGAGTTAGACTTTCGACAGATGTTCTCCAGATGTTCCGGCTGGGAGAGCTTTTATTTTCATAGAAGTCTGTGTTTCTCACTAGCAGTAAACTAAAATCCCAACACATCACAGTCAATCCTGCCAGCCACAGAAGTAAAAAAGAGGGATGTCTAGTGAGATTCTTAATCTTGCAGAACATAGTTGTCCCAAAGATGCTTTTTCAAAAGGCAACTGGACTTCCTTGGTTTTTGTTTTCCTCCTTAAAAACATTCTACTCTGATTATTTATTTCTGAAAAGAGACATCCTCAAATATAGTCTCCGTATTAATTCAAAACATTTGGATGTTAAGAACAGATCACTTCTTTTGTCGGGTATTGAGATAAAAATGGTATATCATTGGGTAATGAGATAAAAATGAAATGGTGCAGGTTCTCCTGCTTGAGCAGGGGGCTGGACTAGAAGACCTCCAAGGTCCCTCCCAGCTTTGTTCTGATTCTGAGTATGGTCCTTTCATCCATTCCCTGCCCCCCCGCCTTGGAAAACAAAAATACAGGTCATATTTTGGTGTTTTTTTCTTTCCATTTTTTTTATTATTTCATGTGCTAAAATACAAAAACGAGAAGAGACAAATATATAACATTTTTTTTAAAAAAAAGAATACATCACAGTGTGTGTATAAAATACAGTCCCATGACAAAGTGTGGCTCACTTTTAACTGCAGACTTAAATTTTCGCCTTTTCCTTGTGTTTACAAAGGACCCACTGAAATCCTGAAAGCGAAACTCATTTTTTTTTTTTCAGTCTACGGTTTCTACATTTGTCTTGCAGTTTCAGGATTTCCTCTGTTACGTTCAAGGACGGACACATTCCAAATTTTTTGGGAGGATACCCTTTTAACATTACATTCACATCTTAATTCTTTCCATAACTTATCAACAAAAGCATAAATAGTGAACAGAAATGGGATAACCGAGTCTTTGCAATGTATATTTTAGAGGCTGAGCAGGTAGAAGAAGCAAAGATTTTAGAATGTTACATTTGGGTAAGATCTGTGATACAGCTTAAAGGTCTTTTTTTCTGTAAATTTTAATTTTTTTAAATTATTAATTTAATTTTAAAATAAATTATTTTTAGTTTTATTTTTATTTTTTTGAAACTTTGCCATCTCTAAGAGCTTTTGAGACAACGCCAGATTTTGGAGTTAATTTGCAGTGAGGTGTCCAATCACCTCACCAAACTCATTCAAGATTTGCTTAAGAAAGTCCAACATAGCTTATATCATCCATGCTTATTGGATCCCTGTTAATAAACTTTTCTGATTCCCATGTAAAACGTCCATTACTATGTAAAGAGAACAACTATGTGCTCTCAAGTCATTGTCAAACATATAGTAGATATAAATGACAATGACGTGAGGGCACATAGTCCATGATAATCTGTCCCCAACTTGGTCAACCATAGACAACACAAAAACAATCAAAGCAAAAGCGTTCTAGTGGACAATTCCTTAGATATGAGCCAGCCGTGTGCTGCAGCTGCCCAAAAAGCCAACACAGTGCTAGGTTGCATTAACAGAGGGATAGAATCAAGATCACATGAAGTGTTAATACCACTTTACAAGGCCTTGGTAAGGCCACACTTGGAATACTGCAGCCAGTTTTGGTCACCATAATGTAAAAACGAGGCTGAGACTCTAGAAAGAGTGCAGAGAAGAGCAACAAAGATGATCAGGGGACTGGAGGCTAAAACATATAAGGAACGATTGCTGAATTGGGTATGTCCAGTTTAATGAAGAGAAGAACAAGGGGGGATATGATAGCAGTCTTCCAGTATCTCAGGGGCTGCTCCAAAGAAGAGGGAGTCAAGCTATTTTCCGAAGTGTCTGAAGGCAGGACAAGAAGCAATGGATGAAAACTAATCAAGGAGAGAAGCAACCTGAGAACAATTAACCAGTGGAACAACCTGCCTCCAGAAGCGGTGAATGCTCCAACACTGGGAGTTTTCAAGAAGAGACTGGACAGCCATTTGTCTGAAATGGTATAGGGTTTCCTACCTGAGCAGGGAGTTGGACTAGATGACCTCCAAGGTCCCTTCCAACTTTATTACTATTATTACTATTATTATTATTATTATTAAAACCCCATTAAACCTCAAATAATAATTCCAGGTTGATCTGTGTCTCAGGTGGTAATTCTGGGTTAAGGCATCACCAGTTTGGTGCAGCAAGCAAAACAAAAACAAACAAAAAAAACCCCAGAGAATGAAAACGACATATCCCATGAAAAGATCTGCACAATTGTTATGACTTGTGGAAGACATTTGTCCAAACAGGTGATTGTAGAGTTAGCAGCCCTTAAAAAAAAAGTAACAAGCATAAAAATTATCCATAGGACTCTTGAATTTAAACATGACTGAGCAGACCTAAGAAGGACGCCATATGTCAGCCTGGGCAAAGTTTTTGTAAATTAGGAATGCCATAAAATCTTTCCACCAGCAATGCTCACCTATCAGTCCTTGAAGTCACCCCTGTGTTGCAACGCCTGATTTCAAGTGCCCCCCCCCGCCGAAATGCCAATTTTTACTTGGAATTTGTAAACGGTAAAAACTGGGATTTCCAAGCTTGGAAGCAGGAGAATAAGAATGCTTCTCTCAGTTGAACCTGGAATAATACTGCAGCCAATTTTGGTCGCCATATCACAAAAAAGATGTTGAGAGTTTGGAAGAAATTCAGAGAAGAGCAGCTAAGATGATCAAAGGCCTGGAGACTAAAACATACGAAGAACGGCTGCAGGACTTGGGTTTGGCTAATCTAGAGAAAAGAAGAATGAGGGGAGACATGATAGCAGCGTTCCAGTATCTGAGGGGCTGCCACAAAGCAGAGGGGGTCACGTTATTCTCCAAAGCACCAGAGAGCAGGACAAAAAACAATGGATGGAAACTGACCAAAGAGAGAAGCATCCTGGAATGAAGGAGAAACGTCCTGACAGTGAGGACAATTTACCAGAGGAACAGAAGTTGCCTCCAGAAATCATGGGCACTCCATCACTGGAGAATTTTAAGAAGAGACTAGACAATCACCTGTCTGAGATGGTATAGGTCCTCTTGCTTCAGCAGGGGGCTGGATTAGAAGACCTTCAAGGTCCCTTCCAGCTCTCTTCTATTCTATTCTATTCTATTCTATTCTATTCTATTCTATTCTATTCTATTCTATTCTATTCTATTCTATTCTATTCTATTCCATTCCATTCCATTCCATTCCATTCCATTCCATTCACTATTCCATTTTCTATTCCATTTTCTATTCTATACTTTTCTATTCTATTCTATTCCATTCACTATTCCATTTTCTATTCTATTCTATTCTATTCTATTCTATTCTATTCTATTCTATTCTATTCTATTCTATTCTATTCTATTCTATTCCATAGTCTGTTCTATTCCATAGTCTATTCCAATAATTCTATTCTATTCTATTCTATTCTATTCTATTCTATTCTATTCTATTCCATTCCATTCCATTCCATTCCATTCCATTCCATTCCATTCACTATTCCATTTTCTATTCCATTTTCTATTCTATACTTTTCTATTCTATTCTATTCCATTCACTATTCCATTTTCTATTCTATTCTATTCTATTCTATTCTATTCTATTCTATTCTATTCTATTCTATTCTATTCTATTCTATTCTATTCTATTCTATTCTATTCTATTCTATTCCATAGTCTGTTCTATTCCATAGTCTATTCCAATAATCCTATTCTATTCTATTCTATTCTATTCTATTCTATTCTATTCTATTCTATTCTATTCTATTCTATTCTATTCTATTCTATTCTACTCTACTTTATTCTACTCTACTCTACTCTATTATATTCTTAAACATTCTGCTTTCTTGTGGCCATCTATGCCATGGATAGGGCAATGCAACACTGTGCTGGCCTTGACAGAAACACATGTTCTGGCTTATGAAGTGTGTGGACTTAAGGGGAAGAAGCCAAATGGAAGAAGCTACCTCTTTTATAAAATACTAATAGTCCTCGACCTACGACCACAATTGAGCCCCAAAATTTCTGTTGCTAAGCGAGACGGTGGTGAAGTCAGTTTTGTCCCATTCTACTACTTGTTAAGTGAATCTCTGCAGCTTTTAAGTGAAGGAGGTGGTTGCTAAGTGAACCTGGTTTGCCCATTGACTTTGCAGAAGGAAATCGCATGACCCCCCGGGACGCTGGAAACCGTCATAGATATGAACCAGTCATAAATACGAGTCAGTTGCCATAGTTGTTAAGGGAACCGGTGGAGTTGTTATGATAATTAAATGGATAGGTCTTCCCCATGGACTTTGCTTGTCAGAAGGTTGCAAAAGGGGATCGTGTGACCCCGGGACCCTGCAACTGACATAGGTACATGCCAGTTGCCAAGCCCCTGAAGGTCAATCCATGTGACCACGGGGATGCCGCAAGGGCCGCGAGCGTGAAAAACGGTCGTAAGTCGCTTTTCCCCCCCAGTGCCGTTGTAACTTTGAGTGGTCACCAAACAAACTTTTGTCAGTTGAGGGCTGCCCATATGGAGCTGTCCACTTTCTCAGCTCCCCTTTGCAAGCGGTACAGCAAGGAATATTTCCAATGAGATGGGGACAGTTTTGGAAGTTATTTTAACCCTGAGTTTTCTTTCATTTTTCCTTCCTTCCTTCCTTCCTTCCTTCCTTCCTTCCTTCCTTCCTTCCTTCCTTCCTTCCTTCCTTCCTTCTTTCTTTCTTTCTTTCTTTCCTTCCTTCCTTCCTTTCTTCCTTTCTTTCCTTTCTTTCTCTTTCTTTCTTTCTTTCTTTCTTTCTTTCTTTCTTTCTTTCTTTCTTTCTTTCTTTCTTTCTCTCTTTCTTTCTTTCTTTTCAACAGCACCTAGCTTAGCAAAAACCCAGCAACACGACCGCAATCCCACCCTGGACACTAATGCTAGGCAGCTGTTGGAATCTTTATCTTTAGCTAATGAGATACGCACTAAAAAAAGTGTACCGAACATCTGGCTGTACCAATCCGGGGTTAGAAACATTAACCATAAGCCTCTCGTCTTTCTTTAACGAGATGATTCCTGCCAGATAAAGGCTTTTCAGCGATTTGCTCTCGTTGATGGTGCTGACGGACGTGAACAATTCGCCGGGTATGGGATAGGCTGACGTTTTATGTATAATCGTCTGCCAGACCTCCCTTGTCCCTTTCGCTTTCTTCCCGCAGCAAATTTTCTCTTCACAATTGCACTTAAAGCAGGAAAACGTCACTTGGGAGTAAAAGAAATATTTCCCATCTTGGGGAATGATGAAAGAAGTACTGCTGTCATCCAGCTGGAACTGGCCATCTTGGAAGTCAATATCCCAGACGAGAGTTGAACCCTCCTTAGTCTCATTCATACATTTGCTCCCAGAATCGACTGTGAATAAAGAGAAAGAAAATCTAGTTTACTGGCAGGTTCACGCTGGATGTTCGACAATACGATCCTGTTTTCTAATCTCTCGTGCGCAGGCCGAATTTTATTTTGCTCTCCATCCTACTAGTTCTAGCAACTGACGGTGCCCTTTGTGCTGGACAGACTCAGGATAAAACCACAGATACAACACAGAATACCAAATAACAAAGTTGGAAGGACTTTGGAGGTCTTCCAATCCAACCCCATGTTATATCCTTTCAGACAAATGGCTGCCCAATCTCTTTTTAAAAACATCCAGTGATGCAGCAAGCACATCTTCTGAAGGCAAGTTGTTCTACTGATTAATTGTTCTCACTAACAGGAAATTTCTCCTTGGATCTAGGTTGCTTCTCTCCTTGATGAGTTTCCACCCATTGCTTCTTGCCCTGCCTTCAGGTGCTTTGAGGATAAGTCAACCCCCTCTTCCCTCTGACAGCCACTCAAATATTGGAACAATGCTATCATGTCACCCCCCTCCCAGTCTTTCACCCTGTTACCCAGTTCGTGCAATCATTTAGCATAGGTTTCAACCTCCAGTCCCCTAATCATCTTTGTTGCTCTTCTCTGCACTCTTTCCAGAGTCTCAACATCTTTTTTGTATGGTGGCAACCAAAACTGGATGCCTTATTCCAAATATGGTCAAATATATATATATCAAAGAAGTATAAAGTGGTACGAACATTTCACGTGATTTTGATACTATCCCTCAGTAGATGCAGCCTAAGATTGTGTTGGCTTTTTTGGCAGCTGGCTCCTACTTAAATGATGCTCCACTAGGACTCCTAGATCCTACTCACAGTTACAATCCTGTAGCACACTCAACTATAACGCCATAATATAAGCTGAAGAACTTCTAAACTAAAAGGTCCATTGCATGTCCTCAGATGAAGCTCTGTTTATTCAAAGGAACAGTTACAAAGTTCGTGTAAAGCACCTTCATGGCAAAGGCGCATTTTGGACTTGCTAAAAAATTTTTTTTTACCTCTTGCAAGAATGCTCGGCCGTATTTTAGAATCTGAAATATCAAGGGGGAAAAAAAAGATGTTAACACCACCAGAATAATATCTCTGTAATTTGCAAACCACGTTCTGATAAAATTCCAGAAGAGAATTCCTTACCAATGACAAATGCACAGCTGCTTTTAAGAAATATAGATATTAAGAAACTGTGGAACGTCTTTATGGCTACACATCTTCCCCTCAACCCAGACATATATCGTATTGGAATACCTAATTGTGATATTGAAATCTCAGCTTTCCTTTTTGATCATAACTACAGAATTCCATATGCAGGAATAATATTTGAGTAGCTTACATCTGTTATTAGGGGTCCTGCAAGCTCTTTGATCTTGGTTGTTTTCTTGCAGATGTCTCATTATCCAAGAATCAATCAATCAATATCAATCAGAACAGAGCTGAAAGGGACCTTGGGGGTCTTCTAGTCCAACCCCCCAACATTTTTTAATCTGTGCCAGTGTACTCATACAAAAAAGTAACAATAAAGGTTATCTTATCTATCTTATCTTTTCAGTCCTTCTAGCACTGATGATGCTGCCTTGTTGGGTAACGAAACGTCTGCAAGAAAACAAGCCAGCTCAGAGAGCATCAAGGACCCCACAATCATCTCCTCCTCCTCCTCCTCCTCCTCCTCCTCCTCCTCCTCCTCCTCCTCCTCCTCCTCCTCCTCCTCCTCCTCCTCTCTCCCACTCCCTTCTAACACTGATGAGGCTACCTTGTTGGGTAATGTAATGTCTGCAACTTTTTACCTCAGGTTTTTTTGTTAGGGATCACAAAGGATTGCACTACCTCAGAGACGAACTTATTTCTGAACTTGATTACAGCAGCAAGATTGTTGGTGGGACAATATTGGAAGAATCCAGAAATACTGCCTATGGAAGAATGGACTTTGAAAGTAACAAATTTGGCGGAAATGGCGAAAATATCAGCATACTTGAAAGATCGCTCCAATGAACAATATTTGACAGACTGGAAACAATGGATAGACTATATCCAAGAGAGACACCAATCAAACAAAATGCATCTGGCGTTTAGCTGAGGCTCGACGTGAGGAGGGAAGAATGCTTACCAAATCAAACGTTTACAAAAACTAACACCTAATGTTGTATGTTTATGTTCTACGACTAATGCCTCTTAACAAGATTTTATGCCTAATGTTGTTTGCTTTAATATTGATAAAGCGGATTGAATTTCTATCTCAGGTTATGAAACTTCTACCTCAGAATCTTTGGTTAGGGACTATAAAAGATTGCACTATTACTGAGACAAAGTTAATTCAGAAGCGCGAATGAATAATATGTGATAGACTAGATATAGTAGATAGACCATATATAAGATTTACCTCAGGTCATTAAACTTTTACCTCAGGATTTTTGGTTAGGGATCATAAAAGATTGTACTAATACTGAGATAAATAATATGTGATAGACTAGAAACTGTGGATAAACTATAGAAAAGAGAAACACCAATCAAATAAAGTGTAACAGGCGTATAGTTGAGGCTTGAGGTGAGGAGTGAAAAATGTTTACCAAACCAGATGTTTACAAAGATTAATACTTAGTGTTGTATACCAGGTGCTATGATGATTGATGCATGCTAAGATTTTATGTTCAATGCTGATTGTTTTAATAAAAGAATTTTTAAAAAAAAGAAAAAAAAAGAAGCAAGTTCAGACAGCACCCAGGACCCCTCATTTCAACCCTGAACTGCAAATATTCTTCTTTCTCGGCACATCTGTTATTCTGGTCATTATACTTTAGAAGATTTTCTAGGAAATTCTTCTATCCCCGATTCCTGATTCCTTTCAGGCGTTTGTGTGAATTCTAGGCCAGCAAATCTGAGTTCCTTCCTTTCTGGACTTGGGTCTGAAAACCGCAACATCCTTTGACGAACATCTACAAAGCATCTGCTATCTGACAACTTTCCTTCTTTCGAGCCAAGAGAAATTGTGTCTTTCCTGACTGGGCTGGGCTGTCTGTGATTCTGTTCCACTGTTTATTGTTAAATTCCAGTCATGAGATTAAAAACCTAAAATAGTGCTTATCAGCCTCAGTGGAACAGGCCACAAATAGTATTTCGTAATTACTGAAGTGAGTTTTTTTTCCTCCCTAAGCAGTGTCACTTCCCCTTATGGAATTAATGTCTAGTGAGAGAATTCAGTTATTCTGCTATAAGCCTGTTGCACCACAGTTAAGTCATAATTAGGCAATGATACAAGGACTGAATGAATGAAAAAAAAATGATCTGTGTTTCCTACACACAGTTATTGTTAGTTGCGAAGTCGTGTCCGACCCATCGCGACCCCATGGACAATGTTCCTCCAGGCCTTCCTGTCCTCTACCATCTTCTGGAGTCCATCGAAGCTCACGCCTACTGCTTCAGTGACTCCATCCAGCCACCTCATTCTCTGTCATTGCCTCCAATCTTTCCCAGCATTAGGCTCTTCTTCAGTGAGTCCTTCCTTCTCATTAGGTGGCCAAAGGACTTGAGTTTCAACTTCAGGATCTGGCCTTCTAAAGAGCAGTCGGGGTTGATCTCCTCCAGGACTGACCGGTTGGATTGCCTTGCAGTCCAGGGGACTCGCAGGAGTCTTCTCCAGCACCAGAGTTCAAAGGCCTCAATTCTTTGGCGCTCAGCCTTTCTTATGGTCCAACTTTCACAGCCATACATTGCAACTGGGAAAACCATGGCCTTGACTATTCGCACTTTTGTTGGCCGGGTGACGTCTCTGCTTTTTAGTATGCTGTCTAGATTTGTCATAGCTTTACTGCAAGGCGATCAAACTGGTCAATCCTAGAGATCAACCCTGACTGCTCTTTAGAAGGCCAGATCCTGAAGTTGAAACTCAAGTACTTTGGCCACCTAATGAGAAGGAAGGACTCACACACATACACCTTGGAAAGCAAGAAGTCAAGAGACAGTAACGGACAGCAGGGGGTAAACTCACCGCAGTTGTTGCAAGGTGGACTCCCATACTGTTTTTGGGGGGCAGACATCTTTTCCATCAGGATCTGCAAAAGGAGAAGCAGAGACACATGATAGGTTAAAAGCTAAAGGGATCAGATTCATCATCAGCCAGCAACATCTGCCTGCTCGGTTCTTTGATATTTCTCTAGTCAAACAAAATCCAGACATTGACTCATGTCTTCCAGCACCCGGACCCCATTATACTGAACTGAAGAATCTAGAAGTTATTTTTTTTTCATCTTCCAGACAGATAGACAGCTGTGAGGATATCTACAATTTGAGAAAGTAAAGCAAAGGTCAGAGGCTGTTCATGAAATGGAAATGCTTTGAGCGTTCTTATCCAGAGGCCTGAAGTGAGGTAGCAAGTTTGCCCGTTGCTAGGATCAATGTAATGTCTTCTTTTCTCACGATTTGGAGCATAGGTTTGTAAAAGAAAGCCATTTATAACAATAGAACTAGGGACTTTAAAGAGAACCCATTTTCTTCTTCCAATACAAGTTTACTGTAGGGCACCACTCCCTGCCCTTGAGATATGTTTATGTCCCCTATTGCGTGTCCGGGGATCGTCCAAATGGGGGAGGAATGGACTTTGAAAGTAACAAATTTGGCAGAAATGGCGAAAATATCGGCATATTTGAAGGATCGCTCAAATGAACAATATATGACAGACTGGAAACAGTGGATAGACTATATACAAGAGAAGCACCAGTCAAACAAAATGTATCTGGCATATAATTGAGGCTTGACGTGAGGAGTGAAGAACCTTTACCAAATCCGACATATACAAGGACTAATACTTACTGTGGTATTTTATAATCTATGACGAATGTTTCCTAATATGATATTATGATTAATGTTGATTGCTTTAATAAAAATTTTTTTAATAAAAAAACAATAGAACTAGGGAACACCATCAGTGCTAGAAGCGAGCGGGAGAGGAGGAGGAGGAGGAGGAGGAGGAGGAGGAGGAGGAGGAGGAGGAGGAGGAGGAGGAGGAGGAGGAGGAAAAGGAGGGAGGATAGAGGACTGTGGGGTCCTTGGTGCTCTCTGAGCTTGGTTATTTTCTTGCAGACATTTCATGACCCAACTAGGGAACATCATCAGTGCTAGAAGGGAGTGGGATTTGCAAAGAGGAGGAGGAGGAGGAGGAGGAGGAGATGGAAGAGGAAGAGGAGGATGAGGAAGAAGAGGAAGCAGGAGGGAGGACTGTAGGGTCCTTGATGCTCTCTGAGCTTCGTGGTTTTCTTGCAGGCGTTTCATTACCAAACTAGGGAACATCACCATTGCTAGAAGGAACTGTACATAAATTGAGAGCAAACCCCATTCCCTTTTAGCATTGATAATGTTACTTCATTGGGTAATGAAACATCTGCAAGAAAACAACCAAGCTCAGAGACCACCAAGGACCCTGCAGTCGTCGTCGTCCTCCTCCTCCTCCTCCTCCTCCTCCCCCCCTCTGCAAATCCCATTCCTTCTAGAGCTGATGATGTTCCGTAGTTGGGTCATGACATGTCTGTATGAAAACCCACCCAAACAGCTCACAGGGAAAATAACACTTTGCACTAATCTGAAGCAACTGGATTGTCGAGCGATCAAATAAAATGCTTCGGATTAACTTCAGTGTTTTTACTGACCCAAAGTAGGTAATTTGGACAGAGGTCACAGCTGGAAAGCTTTTATGTCTATGGAGAATATATACAAATATATGTACTCCATCTGTTCCAGATCCAGTAGACGGCAGAATCAACGTGCTGTTCTACAGGAAAGAACTCTCTGTGGTTAAATTCTTTTCTACAGACGGAATGTCCAGAAGTGATTATCTCCCAGAATACACAGACAGAAATTTGGGGTGTGACACTATATAGAAAGAGCGAGGCTAAAAGATGCTTGCTATATAAGTCCAATTCACAGCACAATGAGCTAGAGACTTGCTGAAGGGAATCCAATCTTCATCAGCTCCAACATGCTCATCACCCGTCTCCTGTTAGTACTGTATACCAGTCCCTGTGGATTTTACTTCGCTGATTCTTGCCGACTATGGGCGTTGCTCATCTCCATTTCAAGGCCATTGAGCCAGCACTGTCCAAAGACATTTCTGTGGCCATGTGTCCGGCATGACGTCACGGAGCGCTGTGACCTTCCCACTGAAGTGGTACCTATTTATCTGCTCGCATTTGCATGCTTTTGAACTGCTAGATTAGCAGGAGCGAGGAACAGGAGCTCACCCCATCATGGGGTGCTCGGGTCTCAAACCTGGGCTACTGGCTTTCCAGCATCAGGTCCAGCATCTTAACGCTTGACCCACTGCATCACCTTGTTGTTGTTGTTGTTAGTTGCGAAATCGTGTCTGACTCATCGCGACCTCATGGACAACGTTCCTCCAGGCCTTCCTGTCCTCTACCATCTTCTGGAGTCCATTGAAGCTCACGCCTCCTGCTTCAGTGACTCCATCCAGCCACCTCCTTCTCTGTCATCCCCTTCTTCTCTTGCCCTCAATTTTTCGCAGCATTGGACTCTTCTCCAGTGAGTCTTTCCTTGAGCATCACCTTCTAGCACCTGATAGTACAACATCAAAATGTACATGCTCATTTGTCCAAAGTTTCCTTCCTTTTGCAACAGTGGCTTCCATTTTTCTAGCTATTCTAAAAGAGCTGGGGCTGTCCCTGTTGGTGTTTTAGAGGGTAACTGAATTCAGTTCCAGCCACTATTTGTAAGCCAATCAATTTAGTAATTGAAACAGTAGAAGAAGAATAACAGAGTTGGAAGGGACCTTGGAGGTCATCTAGTCCAACCCCCTGCTCAGGCAGGCAACTCTATACCATTTCAGACAGATGGTTGTCCAATCTCTTCTTAAAAACCTCCAGTGTTGGAGCATTCACCGCTTCTGGAGGAAAGATGGTCCACCAATTGTTCTCACTGTCAGAAAATTTCTCCTTAGTTCTACGCTGGTTCTCTCCTTTTTTTTTTTTGGTAAAAAAATTATTTTATTAAAACCATCAACATTAAACATAAGTTCATATTAAAAAGCAATCATCATATATCCTGCAATACAACTCTAAGGATCAGTCTTTGTAAACGTCTGGTTTAGTAAACATTCCTCACTCCTCACGTCAAGCCTCAACTATACGCCTGATACATTTTATTTGATTGGTGTTTCTCTTATATATGGTCTATCTACTGTTTCTAGTATATCCCCTATTGTTCATTCGAGCTTCAGAAGTAAATTCGTCTCAGTAGTAGTGCAATCTTTTATGATCCCTAACAGAAGATCCTGAGGTAGAAATTCAGTATCCTGAGGTAGAAATTCAGTACGCTTTTCCTATATTAAAGCAATCAACATTAAATCTGGGCTCATATTAATAAGCTGTCCTCATAAGACCTGAAAATACAGCTCTTGTATATGGTCTATCTACTATATCTAGTCTATCACATATTGTTCATTCGCGCTTCAGAATTAACTTCGTCTCAGTAATAGTGCAATCTTTTATAACAAAAGATCCTGAGGTAGAAATTCAATAACCTGAGTTAGAAATTCAATCCGCTTTTTCAATATTAAAGCAACCAACATTACGCTGGTTCTCTCCTTGATGAGTTTCCATCCATTGCTCCTTGTTCTGCCTTCAGGCAGTGCTTGGAAGAATCTTGGAGAAGATTGCATTGACAAGATGTCAATGGGATGGTTAAATATAGGTCTTGCACCCAAATATTTCCAGGAGCAATCATTTTAGAATCTTAGGGAGGCACTGCTAGTTTTTGGCAATATCGATACAATTTGTGGCTAAGTCATAATGTGGTTCCCTTGGTTTGGGCTCAGCCCAGGGTATCAAACAGGTTTTATTAGCTTAATGCCGCTATATATTGTTCAGCAATCTGTGGTTAACACAAATGCATGTCTTGAGCAATGCATCGACTGAGACATTGGATTCCCATCTCCTGGCAGACTTCCTTTTTTAAATAAACCCGGTTAAGTGAACCAAGTACAGTAAATACTAGCTGATCTAGCTGGAATTCGTGTATTGGATGTAAACTTAACATCTGTTGCTTGCAAATGATTGATAGTTAAACAAGGATCGCCCGAAACCACTTTGAGAAGAATGAACGAGAAATGTTCCTGTGGTTTCTGCTGGTTAGCTTTGAAACAGTAAAATGACTGAGTCACAAAGGAAAGGAATGTCTTTTGTGGGCGAAACACCAGAAAGATTAGAAAGAGAGAGAGAGAGAGAGAAAGTTCAGAATAACTCCCTGAGGGAAGTTGAAAGAAATTTGAATAATTGTTCTGCAAAGTAATGTGCAACCATGCTTAAAGGGATTGGTTCTTTTCCTGCAACGACCAACAGAAATTCAATGTTTTCTTTTGCCGATGGAGATTTTCAATCATCTAGGTCATGCTTGTCTCTAGGGTGATTTTTAAAAGGCCAATGTACTTTCTTGGGGTTTCCCCCCCCCCCAGGATATTTCACTTCACATCCAAGAAGAAAAGGCTTCAGGGGAGACAGGATAGTACCTTCCAATACCTGAAGGGCTGTCACAGAAGAGAAGAGGGGATTGATTCTTTTTTTTTAATGCTACATTTTTTTTTATTATTATTTTTTAAATATAAAATTCTTTTATTAAAACAATCAACATTGAACATAAAAACATATTGTGCAGCATTCATCATGGCACCTGATATACAATACTAAGTATTCGTCATTGAAAACGTCTGAATTAGTAAGCCTTTTTCCCACTCCTCGCGTCTAGCCTCAACTATACTCCTGTTACACTTTGTTTGATTGGTGTTTCTCTTATCTGGTTCCATATTAATGTGATCAACATTAAACCAAGGATCCTATTGCTAAACAATCATCCTAGAACTTAGCATACAACATTAGGTATTAATCTTTGTAAACATCTGTTTTAGTAAACGTTCTTCCCTCCTCCCTTCCCTCTTCAAGTATACTCCGAGTACCTTTTGTTTGGTTGGTGTTTCTCTTATATATGGTCTATCTGCTGTACCTAGTCTGTTGCATATTGTTCGTTTGCGCTTCTGAATTGACTTCATCCCCTTACTAGTGCAATCTTTTATGGTCCCTAACCGGAGATCCTGAGGTAAAAGATTCATATCCTGAGGTAGAGATTCAGTCCGCTTTAACAGTATTAAAGCAAACAACATTAGTCATAAGGTTATGTTAAGAGGCATTAGTTATAGAACATATACATTCAACATTGGGTGTTAGTTTTTCAAATTCTTCAAAGCCCCAGAGGGCAGGACAAGAAGCAATGGGGGGAAACTAGTCAGAGAGAGATCCCACCTGGAACTTAGGTGAGAACCCACCTACCACTAAAGGAAAAAGGGGGTTGGACTAGAAGACCTCCAAGGTCCCTTCCAACTCTGTTATTCTGTTATTTCCTAACAGCGACAACAATCAATCAATGGAGTTGTGGGTGCTCCATCGCTGGAGGTTTTCAAGAAGCGATTGGATAGCCATTTGTCTAGGATGGTGTAAGATCTCCTGCTTGAGCAGAGGGTAGGACTGGAAGACAATGGAATGGAATGGAATGGAATGGAATGGAATGGAATGGAATGGAATGGAATAGAATAGAATAGAATAGAATAGAATAGAATAGAATAGAATAGAATAGAATAGAATAGAATAGAATAGAATAGAATAGAATAGAATAGAAATATGGAACAAAATAAAGTATGGAATATGGAGAATAGAGTAGAATAGAATAGAATAGAATAGAATAGAATAGAATAGAATAGAATAGAATAGAATAGAATAGAATAGAATAGAATAGAATAGAATAGAATAGAATAGAATAGAATAGAATAGAATAGAATAGAAATATGGAATAGTGAATGGAATGGAATGGAATGGAATGGAATAGAATAGAATAGAATAGAATAGAATAGAATAGAATAGAATAGAATAGAATAGAATAGAATAGAATAGAATAGAAATATGGAACAAAATAAAGTATGGAATATGGAGAATAGAGTAGAATAGAATAGAATAGAATAGAATAGAATAGAATAGAATAGAATAGAATAGAATAGAATAGAATAGAATAGAATAGAATAGAATAGAATAGAATAGAATAGAATAGAATAGAAATATGGAATAGAATAAAGTATGGAATATGGAGAATAGAGTGGAGTGGAGTGGAGTGGAGTGGAGTGGAGTGGAGTGGAGTAGAGTAGAGTAGAGTAGAGTAGAGTAGAGTAGAGTAGAGTAGAGTAGAGTGGAGTGGAGTGGAGTGGAGTGGAGTGGAGTGGAGTGGAGTGGAGTGGAGTGGAATGGAATAGAATAGAATAGAATAGAATAGAATAGAATAGAATAGAATAGAATAGAATAGAATAGAATAGAATAGAATAGAATAGAATAGAATAGAATAGAATAGAAATATGGAATAGAATAAAGTATGGAATATGGAGAATAGAGTGGAGTGGAATAGAGTGGAGTGGAGTAGAGTAGAGTAGAATAGAATAGAATAGAATAGAATAGAATAGAATAGAATAGAATAGAATAGAATAGAATAGAATAGAATAGAAATATGGAATAGAAATATGGAATAGAAATATGGAATTAAATGAAGTATGGAATATGGAGAACAGAGTGGAATGGAATGGAATGGAATAGAATAGAATAGAATAGAATAGAATAGAATAGAATAGAATAGAATAGAATAGAATAGAATAGAATAGAATAGAATAGAATATTTCTCCTTAGTTCTAGTTCTTTCTGCTTCTCTCTTTGGTTAGTTTCCATCCGTTGCTTCTTGTCCTGCCTTCAGATGCTTTGGAGAATAGCTTGACCCCCTCTTCTTTGTGGCAACCCCTGAGATATTGGAAGACTGCCATCATGTCACCCTAAAGTCCTTCTCTTCATTAAACTAGACATACCCAATTCCTGCAACCGTCCTTCATAGGTTTTATCCTCCAGCCCCCTAATCATCTTTGTTGCTCTTCTCTGCACTCTTTCCAACATCTTTTATACAAGGGGGTCACCTCCAAGACCCCTTTGATGGTTTTTCTGGGGATGCACATCTTGGCTCAAGGCAGCTCCCTGGCCAACAACAGGGCATTAAAACTAGCCATCAGAGCATCAATTCACTTTCAGCCAGCTAGGGAAGAAACTGAATTAAGAGAGAGCAAGAATTGCCAGTCAGCAAACCATGTTCCCTTATCAGCTGCCCAGTTCGCCATTCATGCAGCCAGCAGCCAAGCCCGGTTCACATTCCATTGATAAAATGCCGATAGCAAAAATAAACACGCCTGTTCCTTTCGAATGGAGGATCCCGTTTGTTTCATAGTTACATTCCCTTCCTGCCTCTGTTGCGATTTTATTTGCCATTTTCATGGTGTGACGGCTCTTGATGGGAAGTTTGCAAGGATAAAGGATTTGGGATAAAGAGAACATTTTTTTTTCCCTCATGCACAGATTCCCCAAAAGGGCTTCCCTGGAATTTCAAAACCCCCCTGTTTAAATGAATTCTTCTACAAGCATCTTAACATTAGAAACTCTGCAGGAAGAGGTGGGGACAGTTAGTGGCTTAGGAGAGCTCAGCCAAAAGCTGACTCATGTGAGTTGGTATTCTGCAGCCTCACGGTTAAATGTTGGGTCCTGGGTGTTCTCTGAGCTTGGTTGTTTTCTTCCAGAAATTTTAATACTCGGCTGCTGTAGGTAAGGAGCAAACCCACTACCACTTTACAACGCCTTGGTAAGGCCACACTTGGAATACTGCATCCAGTTTTGGTCACCACGATGTAACAAAGATGTTGAGACTCTAGAAAGGGTGCAGAGAAGAGCAACCAAGATGATCAGAGGACTGGAGGCTAAAACACATATAAGGAACAGTTGCTGGAACTGGGTATGTCTAGTTTAATGAAGAGAAGGACGAGGGGGGACATGATAGCAGTCTTCCAATATCTCAGGGGCTGCCCCAAAGAAGAGGGAGTCAAGCTATTCTCTAAAGCATTTCCTGAAGGCAGGACAAGAAGCAACAGATGGAAACCAGTCAAGGAGAGAAGCAACCTAGAACTAAGGAGAAACTTCCTGACAGTGAGAACAATTAACCAGTGGAACAACCTGCCTCCAGAAGTGGTGAATCTCCAACACTGGAAGTTTTTAAGAAGAGACAGGACAGCCATTTGTCTGAAATGGTATAGGGTTTCCTGCCTGAGCAGGGGTTTGGACTAGATGACCTCCAAAGTCCCTTCTTTATTATTATTATTATTAATGATGTTCCCTAGTTGGGTCACGAAATGTCTGCAAGAAAACCATCAAGTTTAAAGGACCCCACACTCCTCCTCCTCCTCCTCCTCCTCTTCCTCCTCCTTTCTGCAAACTCCACTCCCTTCTAGCAGTGATGATGCTACTTAGTTGGGTCATGAAACGTCTGCAAAGAAACCACCAAGCTCAGAGAGCAACAAAGACCCCACAGTTCCACCCCTTTTGGAGAACAGTTTTGAATGCCTCCTACAATGCAGCCTGTTAGCTCAATGTTGCAGAAGTGATTTGCGGATGGTGCAACGGACTGAAATTAGCCTGCGTTACACACATCATGTTACACAAGGTTACAACCCTTGGCAAAGGTCCAGCTGGGACGGGCTCAACTTCATAACAACAGCAACGTGGCTCTTACAATCAGCAGTCTGAACTCTCTTCTGGCCAAATGCCAGAGCAGATATTGATGCAAAACATTGATGCACCGCTCAGCTGTGGGGAGAACAGCTCAAAATATGGAGATGACTGAACGATTCATCCTCACACTAGGGAGGTCTGACTATTTAAATCAGCATCTTTGTAAGGTCAGAGGCTGTGGTCTGCTATCAGCTGCACTAATGATGTTACCTAGTTTGGCAATAAAATGTTTGCAAGAAAACAACCAGGTTCAGAGACCCCCACACTTCTCCTTCTCCTTCTCCTTCTCCTTTTCCTTCTCCTTCTCCTTTTCCTTTTCCTTTTCCTTTTCCTTCTCCTTCTCCTTCTCCTTCTCCTTCTCCTTCTCCTTCTCCTTCTCCTTCTCCTTCTCCTTCTCCTTCTCCTTCTCCTTCTCCTTTTCCTTCTCCTTCTCCTTCTCCTTCTCCTTCTCCTTCTCCTTCTCCTTCTCCTTCTCCTTTTCCTTCTCCTTCTCCTTCTCCTTCTCCTTCTCCTTCTCCTTTTCCTTCTCCTTCTCCTTCTCCTTCTCCTTCTCCTTCTCCTTCTCCTCCTCCTCCTCCTCCTCCTTCTCCTTTTCCTTCTCCTTCTCCTTCTCCTTCTCCGCAAACCCCTAACACTGATGATGCTACCTAGTTTGGTAATGAAATATTTTCAAGAAAGCCACCAAGCTCAGAGATCACCAAGGACCCCACAGTCCCCCTTCTCCTTCTCCTTCTCCTTCTCCTTCTCCTCCTTTTCCTTTTCCTTTTCCTTCCCCTTCTCCTTCCCTTTCCCCTTCCCCTTCCCCACAAACCCCTAGCACTGATGATGCTACCTAGTTTGGTAACGAAATGTCTGCATGAAAGCCCCCAAGCTCAGAGAGCACCGAGGATCCCACAGTCCATCAGCTTTGACTTTTCAAAAGAGGCCTGGCTAGCTCGCTAAAGGTTTTTCAGTTCATTCCAACTATTTCTCTACAGAACACCGGACATTTAATTTTATTTGGAGCAAGGAATGGAGCGATCAGCAGGTGAACGCACCGCCACGTGCCAGTTAAAGCGAGGGCTAGATGATTAGAGGACGGGTGAGACAGCCAAACAGCGGCTGCCCAACTAGGCGTGACGCTGGTTTCAGTGACCTGAAACACAACAGCATTTTTCAGTTTCACTGTTCAACACTTGGCAGAGAGCAGCATGACAGAACGTCTTGCAGTTGGCGGTCTCCCTTCGCGGAATGGAAAAGCACACATCCATTCTGGAGAAGGAGGAGATGAAATCACAGGAAAACATACATGGGAGGGAGATCCTTCCACCCTCCACGTCCACCGGGGAAGATGTCTCTGAACCTCTCTTGGAAAAGCCTGGAATGTTTTGGAAACTCTTGAGGTTCAGAACCACAGCTGGTCCTCTGGCCAGGTGCCAGTCCGAGTTTCAGTAGGGCCAAAATTCCACTCCACTGCTACAATTCCAGCACGATTGTGATGGGAATCAGGGAGTTATTTTGGCTTCCCAAACTGTTTGTTTGAGATACTTTAAGCCACTTGTGGCTTCTCTGATTTAGACTACGTTGCAAGGCGGTCTGAGAGTAACAAACAGACTTTAAAAAAAATTTTTGGAATCATCTTAATAATAACTGGGAAGGCTTTAATGAGATGGACAACATGCCCAGTCTAGTCTAAACATCTGGTTGACCCTGCTGTGACCCATCATAATAATACATCAAATTAGAGAATCTGATCATCATAGATTCATAGGCTCATCATGTCAGTGGGGACCTTGGAGGTCTTCAAGTCCAACTCCTTGGCCAAGGCAGGAGACCTCAAGTCATCCTAGACAAATGATTGTCTATCAACAACTTGCTGACTATCAATTACTACCAACCCTAGTGATCCATCAGATCTGCATGGATTACTATGATTATGGCAGCCAGTGTGTGTTCTGATTTTGCATCTCAT
>JARGCV010000460.1:12500-87500 GCA_034064705.1 Bothrops alternatus | reverse complement strand
TTGGGAAGCGCAACTGCGCCTCTCCGTTGGGTTATAACAAGCCCAAGCTGGGTTGTGTGGCAGAACGTGGGTATCTGTGATTCTGGATAAACGGGCATAAGCATTAGGGGATATTTCCCTGCTAAAAGGCATCCCTTTACCCAAAGTCATCAGAATGAGAGTGCTGGACGGGTCCTTGGAGGCCTTCTAGTCCAACCCCCCCCCTTTCCCGCCCCCTGCCGCAGACCCAGTCCAGGCACCCACAACTTCTGGAGGCAAGTGGTTCCACTCATTCCTTATTCTCACCATCAGGAAATTTCTCCTTAGTTCTAGGTTAGTTTTCCCATTAATTCATTTTCATCCATTGTTTCTTGTTTCGAATAGAATAGAATAGAATATGGAATAAGAATAGAATAGAATAGAATAGAATAGAATAGAATAGAATAGAATAGAATAGAATAGAATAGAATAGAATAGAATAGAATAGAAGCTGGAAGGGATCCTGGAGGTGTTCTAGTCCAGCCCCCTGCTCAAGCAGGAGGACCTATACCATCTCAGACAAGTGATTGTCTAGCCTCTTCTTACAAATCTCCAGGGATGAAGCGCCCACAATTTCTGGTGGCAAGCTGTTCCAGTGCTTGATTGTCCTCGCTGTCAGGAAGTTTCTCCTTAATTCCAGGTTGCTTCTCTCTTTGATCAGTTTCCAACCATTGTTTCTTGTCCTTCCCTCTGGTGCTTTGGAGAACAACCAGGCCCCCTCTGCCTTGTGGCAGCCCTTCTGATACTGGAACACTGCTATCATGTCTCCCTTATTTCTTCTTTTCTTTAGACTGGCCAAACCCACGTCCCGCGGCCGTTCTTCATATATTTTAGTCTCCAGGCCTTGGATCCTCTTAGTTGCTCTTCTCTGATTTTTTTCCAAACTCTCAACATCTTTTTTGTAATAGGACCCCTGCAGTCTTCCAGGGGTGGCCCCACTAGGGTTTTATAAAGCGGTGCTAATACTTTGATGCTTTGGAAAATAGGTTGACACCCCCCTTCTTTGTAAGAGCCCCTGAAATATTGGAAGACAACCATCATGTCATCCCAAGTTTTTCTTTTCATCAGACTGGACCTACCCAATTCCTACAACCGTTCTTCAGAGGCCCAGCTAGTCCCTACGATTTGAGGAGGGTCTCCGGTGTTCTCCGGAGGCAAAATTGGAAGAAAGGTGAACCATTTTGCAAATACACCCATGAGGAGTTTTGCTGATGTGGGGAAAGAGCTTCAGGTAGACACTGCTGGCCTCTGGAGTTAGTTTTGCGGCAACACGGTGCGGGATGGCGCAATTGAGTGATGCTGAGTAAGTTACTCGAACACACACATATCCCTTACCTCCCACTCTTCTGTGACACTGAGTAAGTTACTCGAACACACATATATCCCTTACCTCCCACTCTTCCGCACCAAGTTCTAGGAATTGCAGTAAAGGTTCTTCACCCAGAGGGTCGTTGATTTATGGAATTCACTTCCAGAAGGGGTCGTGACAGCTGTCAGCCTTGACAGCTTCAAGGCAGGGCTAGATAGATTCATGGATGCCAAGTGTGTCGGTGGTTATTAAAACGGATGTCCATGTGCCGCCTCTATGTTGGTTGAGGCAGGCAGGACTCCCTTGAGTACCATTTGTTGGGGGTCAAGGGAAAGGGAGGGTTTTGCCTTCTCTTTCTGCTCAAGATCCCCATGTACAATTGGTGGGCCACTGTGTGACACAGAATGCTGGACTCGATGGGCTTTGGCCTGATTCAGCAGGGCTCTTCTTATGTTCTTATGTTCTTAAGTCATTGAGTTTCACAGGGTTTCTCTCTGCATACACAGCATTGGAATAGACCTGACTCTTGTCTCCACGGGCATCAGTAGAGATCTAGATGTATCTGATTGGAGCTAAGTGAGATTGCCCAGTGGATTATTGCGTCATGTCGTTCTGTTTCCTTTCAGCCCATTTTTTTCTCTCCCAAAAAAATCTTACTTACCAGTTTGTAGGCATCACACCGACTTCTGACTTGTGTTAGCCCGGTCAACTTAATTAGGCCCCACTGGCTGGATTTCCAGAACAGGACATTTCCTAAACCACAAATCGCAGGTCCCACTGTACTACACACTAAGCCATGAACCAGCAAGCAGTGTTTTAGGGGAGACATGATAGCAGTGTTTCAATGTTTCAGTATCTGAGGGGCTGCCACAAGGCAGAGGGGGCCAGGTTGTTCACCAGAGAACCAGAGGGAAGGACGAGAAACAATGGTTGGAAATTGATCAAAGAGAGAAGCAACCTGGAACTAAGGAGAAACTTCCTGACAGTGAGGACAATTAACCAGTGGAACAGCTTGCCACCAGACGTTGTGGGTGCTCCATCGCTGGAGATTTTTACGAAGAGACTAGACAACCACCTGTCTGACATGGTATAGATTCTCCTGCTTAAGCAGGGGGGGGGCTGGACTAGAAGACCTCCAAGGTCCCTTCCAGCTCTATTCTATTCTATTTTTAAGGTGATATGAGAAGCCGGTCCTATTTTAGCCTTGAATAATCCCAAGGTAAAACAACAGGCTAATGTTTGCAGGAGGCCTCTATTATCATCAACTGAGCCACATTGTTCTGAACCGTTTTTTTTTTAAAAAAATTGCATATTCTGGATACTTCGGGTTTTTTTTAACAATAATTTGAATCCTAGACCATTCGTAGCTTTCCCAAATCAATGTTTTAATCAGAAAGGCTGCATTGAGGTTCTGCTGTGTGTGGAAATCCCCTGGTTTCTAGCCACTCAACGTAAGAGTTAAATGCAGAAAGTTTCTACCATTCATTTATGAAAAAAACAGCTGTCTGGAGTGCATGTGGGCGATCTCACGTGCTCTTCTTTATCCAGAGAGACTTTGCTGGTTAGAAATTCCTTCTAGCCATTGTCCTCACCAGACTCCCATCTCCACACCCTCAGAAATGTCTTATTCACTAGGAATCCTAACTGGAAGTTGCATTTTTTTAGATACTTTCTATTTGATTGTAATAGACAAATTTAGCCTTTTTCCAGGCCAAAATATGCAGAATCCAGCGAGGCTTGATTTGTTTCCATTTCCATTTAAATGTGCTAAATCTAGCTGCCCAGATATGCCAGCAAGTGAAGAATTAGTGGTTGGATTTGATCAAGGAAAGAGACCAACAGCTCCATTTGTTAGAGTTGGGAGAAATATTTGGACACTATGAGCTTGGGGGTTATAACCACTCTTAAAAAAAAAACCTACTGATCAGGAAGCAAAGCAGGTTTTTTTCTATCAAAATCTGCCCATCAAGTGGTTTAATTTATACAACATACTACATTAAGTGGAGTTGTCTGTTTCATAGTCTTGGGGAATACTTTAGACAAAGCCAGAGCTTTAGCCTAGGAAAGCATAATATGGTGAGATTTTGCATGATAAAATACTATTACATCACCAGAGCGGGGAGGCAAGGAATGTTGTGGGTCCTCTCTCCTAAGGAATAACATCTGGTGGGACCCAGAAGAAGGATCTCCTTTGTGGTGGCTCCCTTTCTTTGGAACATAAGAGATTAGATGACCCCCACTTTGACAGAATAATAACTTTATTGTCACTTTAAATGTACGTTAATCAGCATACATTAAAATGAGATTTCGTTGCATACAGCTCTCAGAGGATAACCACCAAAGTAACAATAACAACAATAATAGCAACAATAATAACAATAACAACAGCAATTAACAACAATAATAATAATAATAATAATGGTCTCATTAAAAAGCTCAGTTCAGTAGCACCTTTTGGAGATCACAGCTAACCTTATTGAAAGCCTATAGTCTGTGCACCTCTGTTTTTAAATGCTAAGTTTGCCACAGAACTCTTTGTAGGAGATAGACAGGCAGATTCTGTCAAATCTGAGAGTTGAAGGCCACAAGTCATAAAAGGGCCATAGATCCCCACCCCTGCTATAGGAGAAGAAGAGGCAGAACCTGGGGTAGGAGTCAAGAGAGGAATCAGCCTGGAGTCATTACATTGTCATAAATGGTCTAAGTCCAACTCTTCTTTTTTTATATATAAAATTTTTTTATTAAAACAATCAACATTAAACATAAGATCATTTTAAGAAGCAATCGTCATAAAACCTGAAATACAACACTAAGTATTAATCTTTGTAAACATCTGACTTGGTGCACATTCTTCACTCTTCACTTCAAGCCTCAACTATACGCCTGTTACATTTTATTTGAGTGGTGTTTCTCTTATCTATAGTCTATCCACTGTTTCTAGTCTATTACATATTGTTCGTTCGAACGATCCTTCAATTATGCCAAAAAATTTTCTCCATTTCTGCCAAATGTATTACTTTCAGAGTCCAAACTTCAATAGGTGGTATTTCTGGCTTCTTCCAGTATTGTCCCACCTGCAGTCTAGCTGCTGTGACCTAATTCAGAATTAGATTCATCTCAGTAATAGTGCCCTCTTGTATAATCCCTAACAAAAGATCCTGAGGTAGAAATTCAATAACCTGAGGTAGAAATTCAATCCGCTTTTTCAATATTAAAGTAATCAACATTAAACATAAGATCATATTAAGAAGCAATCATCATAGAACATATAATACAACATTAGGTATTAGTCTTTGTAAACGTCTGGTTGGTAAACCTTGTTCGCTCCTCTCGTCAAGCCTCAACTATACGCCAGATACATTTTATTTGATTGGTGTTTCTCTTGTATATAGTCTATCCACTGTTTCCAGTCAGTCAAATATTGTTCATTTGAGCGATCTTTCAAATATGCCGATATTTTCGCCATTTCCGCCAAATTTATTACTTTCAAAGTCCATTCTTCCATAGGTGGTATTTCTGGATTCTTCCAGTATTGTCCCACCAACAATCTGGCTGCTGTGTCCAACTCTTCTTAAACTCTGTTGACTGTTATCTTGTGCCAGTTTAATGCTGACCGTTAGTTGAGTATATTCTTGTCTGCAGGCATGGGCAATAAACCAGCTTAACTGGAATTTCAAGAGTGGTCCTAATTCCCCATGCCTGGAGTCATTACATTGTCCTAGTGGTGTAAGTGCAACTTCTCTTGAATGCCCTTGACTCTTATCTAGCACCAATTTATTGCTGTCCATTTTTTTCTTGTGTATAGGCATAAGCTTAAGTTCAGCTTAACTTGAACTTAATGTGTGACCTTGATTCTTTGTGCCTGACATTTAGAATAATAACAGAATAACAGAGTTGGGAGAGATCTTGGAGGTCTTCTAGTCCAACCCCCTACTCAAGCAGGAGACCCGATACTATTTCAGGCAAATGGTGGTCCAATCTCTTAAAAACTTCCAGTGATGGAGCACCCACAGCTTCTGGAGGCAAGTCGTTCTCACCGTTAGGAAATTCCTCCTTAGTTCTAGGTTGCTTCTCTCCTTGATTAGTTTCCATCTGTTGCTTCTTGGCCTGCCTTCAGGTGCTTTGGGCTACTGTATTCCATGATGTATTTACGCTCACATCTTCAGGAGAAGGATGCTAAAAAATCAGGCCACTGTTTTGGAATGTATTCACCAGGAACACGAAGTTGATTATGAGTACATATTTCCCACATAAAATTTGCTATTTCTTTTTGTTTGGGGAAAAAAAACAATAGGCTGATGTATTTTCTGGGCACAAAATAAAAGTCATAAGTTTATTGAGCTAATTCCTGCTTGGAGAGGAATGGTGAGTCACACAGGAAGTGAAGACAGAGGCAAACATAAATTTGGCGATGGAAGCCAAGAACTTGACATGGAAGAAAGGGACTTTGCATGTAATTCAACTCAATCATCTTGAGAGAAGGATTGTTTTGTATGTGGGAAAAAACCCCACCTCTTTAACAGAACAGTGCTAGGAATGTCTATCCCAAAACTAACAGTGCTGAGTTCAATAGGGGTGGGTCTTGGATAAACGGGGTTTGTAACGTTGTGATCTAAAAAAAAAAAAGCCACCTCGTTCTGCACAAGCTGGATCTGGGGGTCAGTCTGCTAGGTTCCTTAAATGCTTGCAGAATTGATTGATGGCCTTGGGGTGGGATTCTGACCGACAGTACAGAGCCGGAAAGAGATCATTTTCCTTTTCCCTTTCCTCTTTTTTTGTCATGGTTTTTGTCAGGTTTTCCTCAGGCTATTTCTGTAGAAAAGGAACTGCGTTACTCGCTTTAACAAAATGAAAAGATCACATCCACTTGAGTCACTCGATGGTCCACCCAAGTCACTCAGGATGACCACAGTGCTGATCGTGCTGGTTTTCAGCTTTAGTGAATTTTAAAGCTTTCCATAAACTATTTCGCAAGGTGTATATGCGGCTGGAAATCACTCTTTCTGTAAGTTTAGTTGTTGGGTTGAAAAGCATATTTCTTTATAACATTTTGCATTCAACAGCTATGCATAACATCTTGCTCTGTCTGTCTGTCTGTCTGTCTGTCTGTCTGTCTCTCTCTCTCTCTCTCTCTCTCTCTCTCTCTATCTATCTATCTATCTACCTATCTATCTATCATCCATCAGACAGATAGATGGATGATAGATAGATAGATAGATAGATAGATAGATCCATCATCTATTATCTGTTTATCTATCTAAGGGTCTGTCTGTCTGTCTGTCTGTCTGTCTCTATCTATCTATCTATCTATCTATCTATCTATCATCCATCAGACATCCATCAGACAGATAGATGGATGATAGATAGATAGATAGATAGATAGATAGATAGATAGATCCATCATCTATTATCTGTCTATCTATCTAAGGGTCTGTCTGTCTGTCTGTCTGTCTGTCTGTCTGTCTGTCTGTCTATCTATCTATCTATCTATCTATCTATCTATCTATCTATCTATCTATCTATCTATCTATCTATCTATCTATCTATCTATCTATCTATCTATCTATCTATCTATCTATCACTTACAGATATGATTTCAAAACCCTCCCAAAAAATGTTGGCAACTGAAACAAACTGAAATCCAGGATGGAGACTCATTCCTGGGGGGCGGGTCTCTTGAGAAGCCAAACTGTCCTAAAACTAAAGAGGATTGGAGCTGATCGGATCTCAGGAGACAGAGCCCCGGAGACTCCTGTTCCAGAGAAAGTGCCAGGTTTCAAGTCAGAAAGCTGGATAGCTCCTGAAGATGTCAGAATTTAAGAGAAAAGACGGGAAAGAGGCAATTCTACATCACTGGGGGGGTCTTCAAGAAGAGACTGGACAGCCGTTTCTCCAGAGTGGTATAAGGTCTTCTGCTTGAGCAGAGGTTGGTTTAGAAGACCTCCAAGGCCCCTCCCAACTCTATTATTCAAGGCCAGGGGTTCTCCAAACTTGGCCACTGAAAGACTTGTGGACTTCAATTCCCAGAATTCCCCCAGCCCTATGTTCTTGCTCATCTTGGATGGAACAATGGCTTCTGCTTCCCTGAATCAGGATTCTGAAGGCCAAAGCAGCCTTGAGTTGGGAACACTCTCTCTTCGTTCTCTTCATCAGCTGAAGCTGGGCAAAATAAGCCTTCGGTCTGCTTTATCAAGGTTCTGGGTGCTCTCTGAGCTTGCTTGTTTTCTTGCAGACGTTTCGTTACCCTAAGCTGGTAACATCATCCGTGCAGTGACTAGCACTGAAGATGTTACCTAGTTGGGTAACGAAATGTCTGCAAGAAAACCACCACGCTCAGAGCTACTGTATATAAACAGGGAGCAAGCCCTATTCTCTAGCACTGAAGATGTGACCTAGTTGGGTAACAAAATGTCTGCAAGAAAACGAGCAAACTCAAACCAAGGAGCTCTCATTTCAACCCCGAGTTACAAAGATTCTCCTTCATTGGTTATCAAAGTTCTTCTGAATTTCTCTGGGTTGAAGGGATTCTTCCAACCTTCTCAATGCTTCAGAAAGGACGGCTGCACATGTTCCCATGATCCTAGCCTGAGGTCGGATTGCAAAACTCATGAGAGAAAATACTCCTTGGTTAATACGGAGAGCATGGAAGAGCAGCATCAGCAATTAAATTCAGAAGTGGGAGGAAGCTCCATTGAAAATGAAGGAATGTCACCTCATGGTTGACTAATTCTTCCTGCAGTAACTGACAAGGAAGCGCTGTTGAAAGGCAGCTTTGAAGTGGTTACCTCTCTTAGCAATTTTGTGGGGAAAATCTTGCATGGATTAATCTGGAGATGACAGAGATAAAACCTAATAATTGTCACTAAGGATTGTGTCGCAATGCTTTCCTTGACTTCAGAATAGAGCACAGATGAACTTCTTCTCTGCAGATCAGAGAAGATCTTGACCTGTCCCTCAAAGCACCTGAGGACTGGACCAGATGTAATAGATGGAAACTGATCAAGGACAGATCCAACCTAGAATTAAGGAGAAATTTCCTGACAGGGAGAACAATCAATCAGTGGAACGGCTTGCCTCCAGACATTGTGGGTGCTCCATCACTGGAGGTTTTCAAGAAGAGATTGTACAGCTGTTTGTCCAGAAGGATGTAGAGCCCTACTTGAAGTAGGGCATTAGACTAGATCAGGGCTTTTCAGCCAGTGGTACGGGTACCACCTGTGGTCCATTGGCACCTGGCAGGTGGTACGCGACCATCCTAGAAAAATGGTAGTGGGGGAGGGGAATGAGCTGAATTGGTGGCAGCACCGCACAAGCCTGAGTGAGAGACGGCTGGAGCTGCAGGGCTGTCAGGGCTCTGCAGAAGTGTCAGGATCAGTGCCGCTTTCCAGCCGATTGGTGCGTCTTCGGGGCTGTCAGGACTCAGCAGGAGCGCCAGCGCCAGGCTCCAGCTGGAGCTCGGCGCTGATCCTGGTGCTTCTGCTGAACCCTGAAGAAGCACCAATCAGCTGGAAAGCAGCACTGATCCTGATGCTTCTGCTGAGCCCAGAAGAAGTGCCGATCAGCTGGAATGTTGCAGCCTCTCCAGGATCTTGTGATTTATATTCCGATGCTTGGCAACTGATTCATATGTATGACGGTCACAGTGTCCCAGGGTCATGTGAAGTGACCAAAACCTGCTGCAACCACCCAGCAGACGGGGGGGGGAATAAAAACCAAACACCCCCCACCCCACCCCCTCTGCCAATCCTCAACAGAAACGCTCACAACAATGAAAACCTCAGACAGGAGGAAGAGCGCCACCGGGCGGGCAGGCAGGTGTCTTGCTCGGCTGTGGCTTGGGGGGGGCACTTTGTTCAGTGCCATTGTAACTTCAAGCAGTCACTAAGCAAACTGTTGTAAGTCAAGAGAGAGAGAGAGAGAGAGAGAGAGAGAGAGAGAGAGAGAGAGAGAGAGAGAGAGAGAGAGAGAGAGAGAGAGAGAGAGAGAGAGAGAGAGAGAGAGAGAGAGAGAGAGAGAGAGTCAGGGGTTGGTCAGTTCCTGGAATGAGAGGCCATAGAAACAGGAACAAGCTACCTAAGGATGGGAAAGTTGGGTTGAAAAAGAGCCGTTTCACTTCAACTCCTTTTGAAGGAAAATTGTTATTCTTTTTTTTTCTTCCCCTTTCCTCTGTCTCTGTGGCTAAAAGCCAGAGTCGGAGTAACGCAAAGCACATTCCTTCTGGGTAGGGAATTTAATTGTTTTGAATTGTGGTGTGGTTTTTGTTTTGTTTGTTTGTGTAAAAGGAGTGTAAGTAAAAAGGAATGTAAGTACTGTAAGTAAAAGGAGTGAAAGTGAGATTCCTGTTTTTAATTGTACAACTTTCCCTCCAGTGATCTGCCTGCTGTGTTTCTTACGTTCTTCTGTTTGGTGTGACCTTCCTTCCTTCCTTCCTTCCTTCCTTCCTTCCTTCCTTCCTTCCTTCCTTCCTTCCCTCCCTCCCTCCCTCCCTCCCTCCCTCCTTCTTTGTCTATCTTCCTTCCTGCCTTCTTCCCTCCTTCTTTCTCTCATCTTCCTTCCTTCCTTCCTTCCTTACTCCCTCCCTCCTTCTTCCTCTCATCTCCTTCCTTCCTTCCTTCCTTCCTTCCTTCCTTCCTTCCTTCCTTCCTTCCTTTCTTTCTTTCTTTCTTTCTTTCTTTCTTTCTTTCTTTCTTTCTTTCTTTCTTTCTTTCTTTCTTTCTTTCCCTGAGTCAAACAAAGCAGGACATATCTAGGCTGTTGCTAATAAGATTGTATGTGGATAACAACAGTTATTTTTAAAAAGTGAGCTTACATTTAAAAACCAGCATTGGATCATGCCTGAGTCACAGAATGTCAGCCAGAGAAATCACATAACAGGGAATTATTTTTGCATAGTTGCGTAATAAGTGTCAAGTTGCAACACGGTTACTTTTTAAAATCTATGGATAATAATAGCAAAATGGACTAAAAATTCTACTATTATTAACAAAATAACACGGACAGATTTGGCAACTCATACATCCTACACCATCCATTAACAAGAGCCAATATTTCTTCTGGCTTTGATTTCCCCCCCCCCTCCACTTAACGATCATCCTGGAGCCCAAAATTGGCGTAACTCAGAGGGAAATTTGTTAAGTCAGCTTCCCCCCATCTTTGTTAAGGGAATCACTGCAGTTTTTAAATTAGGAATGTGTTTGTTAAGGGAATCTGGATTCCCCATTGATTTGCCAGCAGGTCGCCAAAGGGGGACCATTAAAAGTATAAGTCATAGAACACATATAAGAGAAACACCAATCAAATAAAATGTATCAGGCGTATAGTTGGGGCTTGACATGAGGAGTGAGGAATGTTTACCAAACCAGACGTTTACAAGGACGTGACCCTGGAGATACTGTAATGGCCATAAATTAGTTTATGGTTCAGTGTAAACTGTGAACAGGTTATTACACACAGAGAGACACACACAGAGAGACACACAGACACACATGCCCGTTGTGTCCCGTTGTGCCCCGCAGAGCTCCGAGAGGTTTTTATTGGTTTTAGCAGAACTTTTTTCAAAGTTCAGGGCTGAAGGGAGGGGGAAAACACCTCCTAAGGGTGTGTGAACTTTACACTGGATTGTGAACAGCCCCTGTACAGTTTTGTGGCTCTTTGGAACTCGTTCAAGGCAACTTCCGGCCGCCTGGATTGACTTGAGAGAAAACATGATATCATCTGTTTGTTCAGCTCCAGAAAGTGAAGCTGTTTGATTAGCAGAACGGCGATTACAGTATCATATTGTGGGAAGGATCCAGAGGAAGAAATATTTGGGGAGATCTTAAAAAGGCAGAATATATCTCCCCAAAGAAATAATGGAGAAGATCTTTTTAAAAAGACAGAAATCAGCCCCAGCCCTAGGCAGAGGCCAGCTGTTAGAAATGCAGATGTGATAATCCATTCAGGAAGGTTGGAGACCGGAAGCTAGAAATTAGGAAGACAAAGACACCTCAAATCTACATACCCCCACCCAAATTCCAAGGACAGGAGACATAATAGGATTAACCCACCAATACCAAAAGGGCACACTCAGTACATGACACAGGAAATGCAAAACCTCAAACAGGAACAGGAAACAACCTCAAGAGCCCCAGAAGGTATAAAAACCCACCACTTTGCTCCATGTGGTCAGTTTTTTCCCACAGCCATCTTTCTGTCTGGCTCTGCTCTTCAATAAACTGCAACCTTCTTTCCAAAGCAGCCTCCATTTTAATTATTCCCAGCTTGGACTGAAGATTTTTCTTTCCACATCATAAAGATGGACAGTGCCCAGGCCTGAAACAAACCTACTCTAAAAAATCTTAAATAAGTAACGACCTCTATAATTTTGGAGACTGTTGATATGATAACTCTGCTTGGAATCACTGCTCAGTTGCCTCCTGTGAAAACATCTTTGGGACATTCTGTTCATATTGTTGTGAGAAACAGCCAGTCACACTGGCACATCTGCTCAGTGTGCCCTTGAAAATGCCAGCAATTTAACACCAGCGAGATTGGCCAAAATGCATAAAAATATAGATCCAAAGAGTTGGAAATGTAGAATTAGAGAAGGAACATTCTTCCGTATGTGGTGGCTGTGCCCTAAAGCAAAGAAGTATTGGGAACGAATAAGAGATTGGATACAGGAGATAACGGAGATAAAAATGGATTTCAAACCAGAATTATTTTTATTGGGTATAATAAATTCAAAGATTAAAAAACAGTTTCAACACATCATTATATACATATTGACTGCGGCCCGCATAGCATATGCCCAATGCTGGAAGAACGAAAACATACCCACAGAGGATATAGTTATCTATAAAATTTTGGAATGCGCAGAAATGAATAAACTCACGCTAGAATTAAAAGATAAGGAGGCAACAGAATTTTACGAAACTTGGAATAAGTGTTATATTTGGCTAGAACAGAGAAAGAAAAAGACATAAGGATTGAATGTAAATAAAATGTAAACAAGAGGTAATAGAATAGTTAGAATGTACAACACGGCTCTGTTAAAAGAAAAGAATTTTGTTTATATATGTATGGTTTGTTTTTGGTGTATGGTGTTTGGTGAAAAAATAAAAAAATTTAAAAAAAAAGAAAAAAAAAGAAAATGCCAGCAATTGTACCCCTACCTTTGCATTCCATCCACCACCACCCTCTCTGTTTATTGTCAAGCTGTGAGAAAAGGAACAACGTAGGCGAAAATCCCAAAGATGCTTTTCCAGGAGGCAACTGGACTTCCTTCTTTCTCTTTGAAGACGTTTCACTTCTCATCCAAGAAGCTTCTTCAGCTTTGGCGGGACGGTGGGGAAGAAGCTGAAGAAGCTTCTTGGGCGAGAAGCGAAATGTCTTCAAAGGAAAAACAAGGAAGTCCAGTTGCCTCCTGAAAAAAGCACCTTTGGGACAAATATGACCTAATTGACCGAGATCTATAGACAGGTAGGTGAAAGTGGGAGTCAGTCTGGACCAGGGGTAGGCCACCTTGGCTCTTTTATGACTCGTGGACTTCAACTCCCAGAATTCCTGAGCCAGCCATGCTGAGGGTAAAGGGAGAGGTTTCCAAGCTGAGCCATGTTGGCTCAGGAATTCTGGGAGTTGAAGCCCAGGAGTTATGAAGGAGCCAAAGTTTCCCTCATGCTGGCTCAGGAATTCTGGGAGTTGAAGCTTAGGAGTCATGAAGGGGCCAAAGCTTCCCTCATGCTGGCTCAGGAATTCTGGGAGTTAAAGTCACAGAGTCATGAAGGGGCCAAAGTTTCCCTCATGCTGGCTCAGGAATTCTGGAAGTTGAAGTCACAGAGTCATGAAGGGGCCAAAGTTTCCCTCATGCTGGCTCAGGAATTCTGGGAGTTGAAGCCCAGGAGTCATGAAGGGGCCAAAGCTTCCCTCATGCTGGCTCAGGAATTCTGGGAGTTGAAGTCACAGAGTCATGAAGGGGCCAAAGTTTCCGTTATGCTGGCTCAGGAATTCTGGGAGTTGAAGTCTAGGAGTCATGAAGGGGCCAAAGTTTCCCTCATGCTGGCTCAGGAATTCTGGGAGTTGAAGCCCAGGAGTCATGAAGGGGCCAAAGTTTCCCTCATGCTGGCTCAGGAATTCTGGGAGTTGAAGTCACAGAGTCATAAAGGGGCCAAAGTTTCCCTCATGCTGGCTCAGGAATTCTGGGAGTTGAAGCCCAGGAGTCATGAAGGGGCCAAAGTTTCCCTCATGCTGGCTCAGGAATTCTGGGAGTTGAAGTCACGGAGTCATGAAGGGGGCAAGGTTGCCTACCCCTGGTCTGGACAAATGGTCACTCTGTAAGTCCCTTCTTAATGAACTAAATGAACTACAGGCCACCTCTGTAGATTCTGCATTTTTAAACCAGCTCACGTGGACTTGGAAACAAAGAAAAAGGCACTGAATAGGTATAGTCAGTTCAGGGGAAGAACAAACAACAACAACAAAAAAAAACTCGTCTACTATCGGAAGAGAAACCAAAGCATATCCTTTAATTGAAGGATGGCAGGTAGCCAGCCCCACCTTTCTCAGGTTTTCTGAATGATTTTGTGTGGGTGGTTTATGTTTCCGCAGTGGGAATTACTTCCTATGATTAGATAGAGGCGATAACATCTCATCATGGTGAGGTAAATTGCTGAGGAGTAGAAGACGCCAATTTACAAGCAGCCACAGGAAACTGCACCTCTAAGAGTGGATGAGGAACAGGATTGGAAGGGACCTGAGAGGTCTTCTAGACCAGTCCCCTGCTCAAGGCAGGATCCAGTAGGGAAAGTAGCATTCCCCAGCTTTCCCATGAAACAAGTAGCGAAAGTTGCGAGGAATGGAACAAATGAAGCAGCTGATCTGTCTGATTGGGAGAAAGACCAGAGGAAATAGTCTCATATTAGATTACAGAATAAGAGTTGGGAAGGACCTTGGAGGTCATCTAGTCCAGGGCTTTTCAACCAGTGGTACGGGTACCACCTGTGGTACATTGGCACCTGGCAGGTGGTATGCGACCATCCTATAAAAATGGTAGTGGGGAAGGGAAATGAGCTGAACCGGTGGCAGCACCGCACAAGCCTGAGCGAGAGACGGCTGGAGCTGCAGGGCTGTCAGGGCTCGGCAGAAGCGCCAGGATCAGTATCAGGCTCCAGCTGGAGCTCGGCACTGATCCTGGCGCTTCTGCTGAGCCCAGAAGAAGCACCGACCAGCTGGAATGTTGCAGCATCTCCAAGATCTTGTGATTTACATTCTGATGCTTGGCAACTGATTCATATTTATGACTGTCACAGTGTCCCAGGGTCATGTGGAGTGACCAAAACCTGCTGCAACCACCCAGCAGACGGGGGGAATAAAAAACTTCTGAAAAAACTTCTGAAGGCAAGCTGTTCCATTGGTTAATTGCTGTCACCGTTAGGAAATTTCTCCTTAATTCTAGGTTGGTTCTCCCCTTGATGAGTTTCCATCCGTTGCTTTTTGTCCTGCCTTCAGGAGCTTTGGAGAATAACCTGACTCCCTCTTCTTTGGGGCAGCCCCTGAGATATTGGAACACTACTATCACATCACTCCCATCCTTCTCTTCATTAAATTAGGCATACCCAATTCCAGCAACTGTTCCTTGTATGTTTTAGCCTCCAGTCCCCTGATCACCTTTGTTACTCTTCTCTGCACTCTTTCTAGAGTCTCAACATCGTTTTTATATTGTGGTGACCAAAACTGGATGCAGGATTCCATGTGTGGCCTTACTAAGGGTTTGTAAAGTGGTAATAATACTTGGTGTGATCTTCATACTACCCCTCTATTAATGCAGCCTAGGCTCTTTCGGCGGCTGCTGCATATTGTTGGCTCATATTTAAGTGGTTGTCCACTAGGACTCCAAGATCCCTCTCAGAGGTGTATTATGCCAAGTTTCACCTAGTCTGTACCCATTCAGCTGGTTTTCCTTGCCTATGTGCAAAACCTTATTTTTTTTTATCTATGTTGAATTTCATTTTATTAGATAGGGCCCAGGGTCCAAGTCTGTTGAGATTTTTTTGGATCTTGATCTCGTCTTCTGGAGGTCTTAGACATTTTTAGAAGTCTTGAAGCTCTAGTGTTTCTCAACCTTGACAATTTTAAGACATGTGGACTTCAACTCCCAGAATTCCACAGCCAGCATTGCTGGCTATGGAATTCTGGGAGTTTAAGTCCACATGCCTTAAAATTGTCAAGGTTGAGAAACACTGCTCTAGAGCCACAGGAAAGGTTGGATGTAGTCCTTGTAGGCTTGTCAAGACTGGGTAGTGGGGGAGGGGGAAATATGACACACTATTTCCATAAGGCTGTTGTGAAACCTACTTGGATGTACTCCATGACGTCATCGAGATTTGAGTTTCTCTCAAGGGATACTGCAAAGAACAGCATCTGGACAGCATCCTTGTTTAGTTGGCTTTCCAATGGGAGAACAATGGAACCTATTGCTGGAGGGTAGATTGAGCACTCAGAAAAGCCCGTAGGAAGAAAGCAGGAGCTAAACACTTCTGTACGGTTGCTAAGAATATGGCATGGATGAGCTCTTCTCTTCTCTTCTCTTCTCTTCTCTTCTCTTCTCTTCTCTTCTCTTCTCTTCTCTTCTCTTCTCTTCTCTTCTCTTCTCTTCTCTTCTCTTCTCTTCTCTTCTCTTCTCTTCTCTTCCACTCCTCTTCTCTTCCGCTACTCTCCTCTTCTCTTCTCTTCCATTCCATTTTCTATATTCCATATTCCATTTCTATTCCATATTTTATTCCATATTCTGTTCTATTCCATATTTTATTCCATGTTCCATGTTCCATATTCTATTCTATTCTGTTCTGTTATATTATATTGTATTATATTCCCCTTTCTCTTCTCTTCTCTTCCATTTTCTGTATTCCATATTATTCCATATTCTATTCTATTCTATTCTATTCTGTTCCATTCCGTTCCGTTCCATTCCATTCCATTCCATTCCATTCCATTCCATTCCATTCCATTCCATTCCATTCCATTCCATTCTATTCTATTCTATTCTATTCTATTCTATTCTATTCTATTCTATTCTATTCTATTCTATTCTATTCTATATTCTGTTCTGTTCCGTTCCGTTCCGTTCCGTTCCATTCCGTTCCGTTCCGTTCTGTTCTGTTCTATTCCATTCGATTCCATTCCATTCTAGAAAAGGACCATGTGGAGAGGTGTCAACTTTTATTTCCCCTAAAATCTTCGCCAGGTTTCCATGGGGAGTAGGAGAACTTCCCCTCATCTCGAAGCATCTGAGGGATGCGTGTCTGTGTCAAACTGAAGCGACCCTCATGAAAAAGGACTGTGGGGTTCTTGACCCATGCACAATCCACTGCCAGTGCTGCTGGTTGCAGCTTGTGTAGACTTCCTGCACCCGCCAGTGATGCAACATCTCTGCTCAGGTTTCCATCCTTCTTGTCATTTAATCGAAACTGGGATGCTGCCAGCTAAAGCGAACTGCTTGTCTTCTTTTAAGAGAGAGGAGGAAAAAGAAGAAGCGAGCCAAAGGGGAAGAGAATATTTTAAGAAACGGAATTCAAATCGTGTGGTTGGCTAATACTTTCTTTTCGTCCCACCAAAAGGGGGGAAAAAAACAAACAAAAGGCAACATATTTCCTCCGCCTCTTTCTCAGAAAATTTCTTCATCAGGTACGGGGTTAGCAAGGGCAGGAGATGCTGGCCAAAAGGAGAAAAATGTAATATATTTTCAGGGCCTGCAGCTCCGAGGGAGCCCCCCGCTAGAAAATATGGACCCTCTCCAATTGAGAGCTGTTTGTTTATTTGTGTCAGAAGCATCGCAGTTGAAATAAGGGATGCTCTATCACATGAAATTTAAAATATAGGTAATCCTTGATTTGTTGTTAGTTGCAAAGTCGTGTCCGACTCATCGCGACCCCATGGATAACATTCCTCCAGGCCTTCCTGTCCTCTACCATCTTCTGGAGTCCATTGAAGCTCACGCCTACTGCTTCCGTGACTCCATCCAGCCACCTCCTTCTCTGTCATTGTCCCCTTCTTCTCTTGCCCTCCATCTTTCCCAGCATTAGGCTCTTTTCCAGTGAGTCCTTCCTTCTCATTAGGTGGCCAAAGGACTTGAGTCTCAACTTCAGGATCTGGCCTTCTAAAGAGCAGTCGGGGTTGATCTCCTCTAGGACTGACCGGTTTGATCGCCTTGCAGTCCAGGGGACTCGCAGGAGTCTTCTCCAGCACCAGAGTTCAAAGGCCTCCATTCTTTGGCGCTCCGCCTTTCTTAGGGTCCAACTTTCACAGCCATACATTGCAACTGGGAAAACCGTGGCCTTGACTATACGTACTTTTGTTGGCAGGCTGATGTCTCTGCTTTTTAGTATGCTGATTTAGAACAGTTTATTTAGGGACCATTTGAAGTTACAAGAACACTGGAGCAAGTGACTTTGGAACCAACAAAAGTTTGAGTTTGAGGAACCATTTCAAATGTATGTATGTATGTATGTATGTGTGTGTGTGTGTGTGTGTGTGTGTATCCTTCTTATGAAAAATGAATGAATGAATATGAATGAAGTTGAAAGTTCAGTCAATGGAAATGAAATAATGGGATTCAAACAGAAACTAGTGGTTGCGCAGAAAAAGAATTCTGAGAAAAGGTAGGAGAGCCGTTCGCATAATGTGACAATTGTAAGCCTGTCCTAAAGAGGAAGCTGCAGGGACATCAGGAGTTGGAGAAACTGAATCTGAATTCAGTGCTGTCAATTGGCACGGATAATCAAATGGTGTTAAGGAACTGTTAAGCTGTTTTCAGCTGCTACACAGCAAGGCCAATAGGAAACTATCATTGTGTGTCTAGTTTTGGCTTCTCCTTCGTGTTCTATTTTGACAATGCCAAAGATTCTTCCTCCTCCTCCTCCTCCTCCTCCTCCTCTCTTCTTCTCCTTCTCCTCCTCCTCTCTCCTTTTCCTCCTCCTCCTCCTTCTTCTTCTCCTCCTCCTCCTCCTCCTCCTCCTCCTCCTCCTCTCCCCTTCCTTCCTTCCTCTCTCCCTTCCTTGTTCTTTCATCTTTCTTCTTTCTTCTAGGTGTGGGGAGGCCACTCTTACAAGAACACACAGCAGCGAGACTGTTGGTGGGACAATACTGGAAGAAGCCAGAAATACCATCTATTGAAGAATGGACTTTGAAAGTTATAAATTTGGCAGAAATGGCTAAAATATCGGCATATTTGAAGGATCGCTTGTTCTGTCTGGCCTCTCTCAGCTCATTAAAATCCACATAAATATGTCTTTAAGAGGTTTATTTAACACATTTCAAGAGATTCATTGCAAAGCAAGCTGCTGGCATTTTGTTGGCCGGGGAACGGCCAATTCTGATTTATTTACATTCCGCGTTAACATGCTCTCCCTCCCTTCCAATTAACTCACTCTTTATCTGTAAAGTTGTCCAAGAGCTCATTAATCTTCCGTAGAGTCCAAAAACATCAGAGAACTAAGTTCAAACGAACTGGGCAAGGCATCAAGCTACTCCTTGATAGTAACGTTGCTCGTGACAAAGGCGTAGTCTCTCTGTCCCCTTCTAATATAGTGTCCGATACGTCACTTCCCCTCATTACTTCCTTTTTCCACTTAACTGACACCGTCGCTTATCAAACCTTCGGAATCTCGGATCAAGCCATTTATCTTCTTGATCCAAATCTGACTCCTCACTTTGTGAATCTGATCCAGACTGCCTGTAAATCTCCTCCCTGTCTGGCTCAGCTGCCGGGAGGGGAAAATACCCAGAGGGGCCTGGCTGCTCTTCCTCGGCTGCCGGGAGGGGAAAACACCCAGAGGGGCCTGGCTACTGATCCTCATATTCTGACACTTCCCAAGCTGGTCTAGGGACACTCACAACATCGCTCAAATGAAAAATATATGTTGGACTGGAAACATTGGATAGACTACATACAAGAGAAACGCCAATCAAAGAAAATGTATCTGGCTTATAGTTAGATCTTGATATACGGAGTGAAGAATGTTTACAAATTTAAATTGATTGTATTAAGTTGAATAGCAGTTAACTTGAATTTTTTCCTGGTTTACATGTACAAATATATATTTATTAATAAAAAAAAGAAGAAGAAAAGAAATGAGCTGGTGAAAAGCAAAACTGGTACAGTCAGCTTTCCTGATCTCCTTTTCAAGAGAAGTTCGTGACTTGAAACCGATACCAAATGTTGGAGAGTTCCCTGTGCAGGAGAAATGGTTGCCAAGACAGACATTCTTCAATTGCTTATTACTTCCTCCACGGAAGATTGCCTCTGTCAGTCACTAGCTTTGATGGTACAGGGGAACAGGGTGAGCCAAAGAAACACAGCCATCCAAAGCTGTGGCAGGAAGTTGGGTAGGGCTAGCAGCTCAGATAGGATCTTCCCTATTTTTCTTGGATTGTAAAGAGACCGCAGCCGGCAGAGATTACTTTCATCTTGCAAGATCAATCTTGATTTTGCAAGATAGACCAAAGAGGAAACACCATCCAATGAGGCAATTCCACTTTATCGTAAGATTACATTAGCAGAATCTTGCAAATATGAAACTCACCCTTTACAGCCCATGAAACTAGGGAGGGTCTTTTCCAAGCCACATCCCCCTCTCATATTCCTGCTATGGGAACAGCTTTTATCTGCATGCTTCCTTGACTGGGTTCCTTCATCCTATCTCTTAAGGTCATCCCCCAGATACTATTACGCAGCCTTTCTGGATTGCTGGACTACAACCTCCATTATCCCCAAGGGTTGGTGCAGACTGTTGGGTTCTGAACCTTAGGCGGTCTACAGGTCGTCTTAGTTAGACTTTGCTTTCTTGAGACATTGTTACTGACCACTGAATAGCCATTTGTTCATGATAATATATACATATATTTTCTCACCATGTATATGTATACATTCAAACTAGATTGTGTTGTTTCTCTGGGCCACGTATGTGTGTCCATGTGGGTATATGCACATTTTATTTTATTTTATTTATTTTTGTCATGTTTGTGCAGTGTATATTGAGAGCTGTATGCAATGAAATCTGATTTTAATGTATGCTGATTAGTATACATCTAAAGTGACAATAATTATTCTATTCTATTCTATTCTATTCTATTCTATTCTATTCTATTCTATTCTATTCTATTCTATTCTATTCTATTCTATTCTATTCTATTAATTCTATTCTATTCTATTCTATTCTATTCTATTCTATTCTATTCTATTCTATTCTATTCTATTCTATTCTATTCTATTCTATTCTATTCTATTACCAAGTCTGCTATTCTGTTATTCTGATCTCATGAGTTTCCTGACAGTTAGAACAATTAACCAATGAAACGACTTGCCTCCAGAAGTTGTGGATGTTCCAACACTGGAGGATTTTAAGAAGAAATTGGACACTCGTTTGTCCACAATGGTATAGGGTTTCCTGCCTGAGCAGGGGGTTGGACTAGATGACCTCCAAGGTCCCTTCCAACTTTATTATTATTATTATTATTATTATTATTATTATTATTATTATTATTATTATTATTATTATTATTATTATTATTATTATTACCTCCAAGGTCCCTTGCAGCTTTGGTATTCTGTTACACTGTTATTTCCAATTCTTTTATTCTGAATGATTCTATGACAATAGATTAGAAGCAGGCAGCTGTCTCTATTGCCCTTTTCTCCCTGCAAATTCTTTCTGTTTCTGTTAATACTTTCTGTACCAAACCAAAATGGAGATCGGATTGTGGTTCATTTTTTCCATGCTCTGTGACCACATTCACTTGCACTGTTTCACAATGACTTCCCATCCACAAGAGAAAAAAAAAGTCATGTTCTCATACTTTCTTCCAATGAGTGTGGCTGGTGAGCAATTGATATATATAGGAAGATATATAAAGGAAGAAACAGCTACGATCACACATTGCTCCTAGAAGCGCGAAGCTGAAAACACCAGCCTGAAGATGACGAATGGGACTTCGTCGAAACGTCGCCAAGACACTTCCAATTTTACGCGGGAGAAAACCCGAAGAACCAAAGACCTACATACACACACCCGCGAAAACTCCCTTGATTACTCTTTATTTAATCAGCAGCTTGAAACTCGGAGTCAGATATAAGATGCTGTCAGCTCAGCAAATGGAATGTATTGAGTGTCTCCAGAGAAATCTCCATCGGTTCAAATCAAGTCAGTTGCATTCAAAATATGGAGAAGGCAGAAATGTGGACAATTTTACAAGATCATAAATCAAAATGTAGGATTATTTCTCCCCCCCCCCCGTTTATGAGCTATGCTTTGGCCCCTGTAGCTTCAATCAGTCCCTGAGTCCTAAATCATACATACAAATGACTCAAAGATACTTTTTTGGGGGGGGTGCCATATCTTTACGTGTTGAATTATTTATAGATTGATTCGATACCACTGCAATCCAAACAAATCTCAGCAACTTACATGTTGTCCTTTGAACGTGTTCATTATTGAATCACCCGAAACTAGAAGCTTCTGGTTGTTTTTTTTCTCATTTCAGGTAGGAAATTGCGACTTTAAAAACAAACAAAATAACAACTTTCTGTTTCCTTGGTTTCTGGCCAATACTTGGACTGGTGCCTGCCGTTTTCTTGGCAGGGTTTTTCAGAACTGGTGTGCCATCGCCTCTTTCCAAGGGCTGAGAGAGAGTCAATAGGCCAATTTTCATGCCTAAGGTAGGATTAGAACTCACTGTCTCCTAATGAGTCAGCTTTCATGCATAAGGTGGGACTAGAACTCTCCATCCCTTCCATATTCTATTCTATTCTATTCTATTCTATTCTATTCTATTCTATTCTATTCTAGTCTAGTCTAGTCTAGTCTAGTCTAGTCTAGTCTAGTCTAGTCTAGTCTAGTCTAGTCTAGTCTATTCCATTCCATTCCAAATCTATTATACTCTATATTCTATTCTATTCTATTCTATTCTATTCTATTCTATTCTATTCTATTCTATTCTATTCTATTCTATTCTATTCTATTCTATTCTATTCTATTTCATTTTCTATATTCTCTTCTCTTCTCTTCTCTTCTCTTCTCTTCTCTTCTCTTCTCTTCTCTTCTCTTCTCTTCTCTTCTCTTCTCTTCTCTTCTCTTCTCTTCTCTTCTCTTCCCTTCCCTTCCCTTCCCTTCCCTTCCATTCCATCATACTCTATATTCTATTCTATTCTATTCTATTCTATTCTATTCTATTCTATTCTATTCTATTCTATTCTATTCTATTCTATTCCATTCCATTCCATTCCATTCCATTCCATTCCATTCCATTCCATTATACTCTATATTCTATTCTATTCTATTCTATTCTATTCTATTCTATTCTATTCTATTCTATTCTATTCTATTCTATTCTATTCTATTCTATTCTATTCTATTCTATTCTATTCTGTTCTATTCTATTCTATTCTATTCTTCTGTATTTCTACTCTACTCTACTCTACTCTACTCTACTCTACTCTACTCTACTCTACTCTACTCTACTCTACTCTACTCTACTCTACTCTACTCTACTCTACTCTACTCTACTCTACTCTACTCTACTCTACTCTACTCATATTCTATTCTGTTTTGTTCTTGTCCTGCCCTCTGGTGCTTTGGAGAATAGTTTGATATGAGTGGCAAAACACCACCTTGAAGAAAGAAAACCAGTAATATTAAACTTTTGTGATAAATGATTCTTTATCAGACCATCAAAAAAGGCTTGGATGCCAAGGGGCATGGACACCAGTTGCTAATCACAATTCTCCAGAAATCTCATACCAAACAATACAGGTAGTCCTCAACTTGCAACCACAATCGGGGCCAGAATTTCTGATGTTAAGCAGAGCAGTTGATAAGTGAATCTGGCTCCCTCATTCACAATTACAAATAAGTAGGTAAATATTGTTGAAGAGAGCATTGCATAAACCATGGCTTTCCAAACTTGGCAACTTTAAGACTGGTGGACTTCAACACCCAGAATTCCCCAGCCAGTCATGCAGAACAGTTGAAGTCCACAAATCTGGCTAAGGAATTCTGGGAGTTGAAGTCCACAAGTAGTCAAGGTTGAAGACTCAACTCCAAGAATTCCTCAGACTGACTTGTGAACTTCAACTCCCAGAATTCCTCAGCCATACATGTTGACCTCAACTCCCAGAACTCCTCAGCCAGACCGACTTGTGAATTTCAACTCCATGACTTCATGGCTGGCTGAGGAACTCTGGGATTTGAACTCACCAAGTCTGGCTGAGGAATTCTGGGAGTTGAAATTCACAGGCCTGCCTGAGGAATTCTGGGAGTTGAAGTCCACAAGTCAAGCTGAGGAATTCTTGGAGCTGAGTCTTTAACCTTGGTTACTTGTGGACTTCAGTTCCCAGAATTCCTCAGCCAGGCTTGTGAATTTCAACTCCCAGATTTCCTCAGCCAGGCGTATGGACCTCAACTCCCAGAATTCCTCAGCCTGACTTGTGGACTTCAGTTCCCAGAATTCCTCAGCCAGCCTTAAGAATTTCACCTCCATGACTTCATGGCTGGCTGAGGAATTCTGGGAATTGAAGTTCATAATTCTGGCTGAGGAATCCTGGGAGTTGAAGTCCAATGGAAGAATTTCTGGCCAGACATGGTGGGTGTTCCATGACTGGACATTTTCAATAAGAGACCGGGCAGCCATTTGCCTGGAATGCTATAGGGTTTCCTGCCTGAGCAAGGGTTAGACTAGATGACCTCCAAAGTTCCCTCCAACTCTGCTATTCTGTATTTTTGCTACCAGGAGCTCATTTCTCAAATGTGGGGTTGCAGTGCCATCTAGTGGTTTTGAACGGAAATTTCACATAAAGGCATTTTGGCAAAATACTATAAAAAAATACTATAAAAAAAAAACCAATAAAAATATTTAAAAAAAAAAAGTTTCATGTGATAGAGATATGAAGTACTGATTATGGGGTCTGTGGTGCTCTTTGAGCTTAGCTTTCCTTGCAGACCTTTCATTGCCCAGTTAGGTAATCCCATCAATGCTCATTCCCCTCTGTTGCGCTCTGACAAATCTACACCTCAGTTATTGTGTATGATTCTGGGCTTATTGACTGGCTAAAAGAAATTCAGAGAGGGAACTACAACAAAGATAAATATACATGCCCAGTGTTTGCAGACTGAAAAAAAACCTGGTCCGATCATCTGGAGAAATGCATCTATTTATGTGGACAGAAAAGAACTGTGATAACTAAGTTCAGATACATTAAAAATGCCCCCCAAATAGGGACAGAAATAATGGGTGTACATTACAGTCAAGTAAATATTGCATAAACCAGGAGAGTCCAACTTGAGCAACTTTAAGACTTGTGGACTTCAATTCCGAGAATTCTTCAGCTGGTCATGCTGGCTAAAGAATTCTGGGAGTTGAAGTCCATAAGTCTGGCTGAGGAATTCTGGGAGTTGTCGAAAAGTTGCCAAGGTTGGAGACTCAACTCCCAGAATTCCCCAGCCAGACTTATGGACCTCAACTCCCAGAATTCCTCAGCCAGCCATGAAGTCCATGGAGTTGAAATTCACAAGCCATGTTGAGGAATTCTGGGGACTGAAATCCACAAGCCTGGCTGATGAATTCTGGGAGTTGAAGTCCACACGTCTTAAATTTGATAACTGCCTTCCAGTAACTGAGGGACAATCACAGAAAAGAGGGAATTGACATATTCTCCAAAGCACCTGAGGGCAGACTAGAAATAACAGGTAGAAAATCCTTAAAAAGAAATCCAACCTAGAACAATTAATCAGTGGAAGGATTTGCATCCAAGACATTGGTGGGTGTTCCATGACTGGACATTTTCAATAAGAGACTGGGCAGCCATTTGCCTGGAAGGGTATAGGGTTTCCTGCCTGAGCAAGGGTTAGACTAGATGACCTCCAAAGTTCCCTCCAATTCTGCTATTCTGTATTTTTGCTACCAGGAGCTCATTTCTCAAATGTGGGGTTGCAGTGCCATCTAGTGGCTTTCAACGGAAATTTTACATAAAGGCATTTTGGCAAAATACTATAGGTACAGGTGAAACACACACTTTCCTTTTAACCATCATCAAAGGAAATCACAATGGCTGGATTGGGGTCTACCGGCTACGTGCCGGCTCGGTGCTGTTTTTGCTGCTGATGCACTTCTGAACAGCCTCAAAAGAAGTTTCATGTGATAGAAATATGAAGTACTGATTGTGATGTGTGTGGTGCTCTTTGAGCATAGCTTTCCTTGCAGACCTTTCCTTGCCCAATTAGGTAACCTCATCAGTGCTAGGTGTGGTCATTCCCCTCTGTTGCACTCTGATAAATCTACACCTCAATTATATTGTATGATTCTGAGCTTATTAACTGGTTAAGACAAGAAAGATAATATAGGGGCCTGAAGACATGCTCTATATGGGCAGACTGAAAAAACCCTGTATGTTCACCTAGAGAAATGTATCCATTCATGTGGACAGGAGGGAACTGTGGTAACCATGTTTAAGTACATAAAACACTCGTGTAAGAAGAATGCTCTCACCTAGTAGGACCAGAAATAATGGGGGTAAATGACAGTCAGGTAACTTTGTTGAACAGACATTGCAAAACCAGGAATGTCCAAACTTGGAAACTTGTGGACTTCAAATCCCAGAATTCCTCAGCCATCCACGAAGTCAACAAGTTGAAATTCACAAGCCTGGCTGAGGAATTCTGGGAGTTGGTCCACAAGCCTGGCTGAGGAATTCTGGGAGTTGAAGTCCACAGGTTGCTAAGGTTGGAGACTCAACTCCCAGAATTCCTCAGCCAGACTTATGGACCTCAACTCCGAGAATTCCTCAGCCTGACTTGTGGAGTTCAACTCCCAGAATGCCTCAGCCAGCCTTATGAATTTCACCTCCATGACTTCATGGTTTATGCAATGCTCTGTTGAAGATGTGTGTTTCACCTTTGCCAAAATGCCTTTATGTGAAATTTTCGTTCAAAACCACTAGATGGCACTGCAACCCCACATTTCAGAAATGAGCTCCTGGTAGCAAAAATACAGAATAACAGAGTTGGAGGGAATTTTAGAGGTCATCTAGTCTAACTCTTGCTCGGGCAGGAAACCCTATATCCTTCCAGGCAAATGGCTGCCCAGTCTCTTATTGAAAATGATTACTCTTTAGGGATTTTCTCCCTGATATTTCTAGTCTGCCCTCAGGTGCTTTGGAGAATAAATCAATTCCCCCTTTTCTGTGATTGTCCCTCAACTACTGGAAGGCCGTTATCAAAATTAAGACGTGTGGACTTCAACTCCCAGAATTCCTCAGCCAGGCTTGTGAATTTCAATTCCATATTTTCATTGGCTGGCTGAGGAAGTCCATAAATCTGGTTGAGGAATTCTGGGAATTAGAGTCCAGAAGTCTGGCTGAGGAATTCTGGAAGTCCACAAGTCGCAAAGTTGCCCAGTTTGGCAGCTTTGGTTGACTGGCTAGGAATTCTGGGAGTTGAAGTCCATATGTCTTTAGATTGCCCAGTTTGGGGACGCCTGGCCTAAATGGAGAAGCATTTTGTCATATTCAAGTTATCTGAATGAAGGTCCTCTGCTGAGCCTAGCAAGTCTCTAGAGCAGGGGTCTTCCAACCTTGGCCCTTTTATGACTTGTGGACTTTGACTCCCAGAATTCCTCAGCCAGGCACACTGGATTGTGCATTTTCCCTTCCAAGGAAAACCACATAGATCCTGACTCATGTCCTTTAGCAAAAGTAATTGGGTTGCCAGGGCAGAGCTGGTGGTGGGCAAAACTGCGAGTTACGGTTTCCGATAATATAATGAGTAACTCAGCTGCCAATGGAGGTTTCCAGCAGACTGACATTTCGGAAAGCCCAGTCTCTGGGCCCGGATAACAGGTAACAACGTGCAGTCCTAAAAATGCCAGTTAATGTTGTTAATGTTCCTGGCTCCCAAGTTAGCAGAGTCTTGCAGCTTTCTGTTAAATATGTGGACAGGATAAATCACTTTTGGTTGATAACATCATGCGTCACGTAAAGTATCCGAAGTTTCCTTTTTTGGGTTATGTGCGGAGAACGCCAAGGATGGGCGCAATGCAGCCCATCTCAAAAGCTTCTCCTTTGCTCACCAGCCAAAGTAGCTTGACTGCAAAGGCTCGACCATGTCTTATTTTTAGACTTGCGTTTGTTATTTACAGTTATGGATCTGACGCGATCCTGTCTGGGATGTTTTGAGGTTGAAGAACTGAAATACATTGAAATCTGTGAAGTAACCCATAAACAATTTATTCTCTCTCTGTCTCTCTCTGTCTCTCTATTTCTCTGGTGCTCTCTCTATTTCTTTCTCTCTGTTTCTCTTTCTCTGCTCTCTCTCTCTCTCTATTTTTTCTCTTTGGTTTCTCTCTGTTTCTTTGTCTTTGTCTATTTCTTTCACTGTTTTTATGTCTCTGTTTCCCTCTCTTCGTCTTTCTCTCTGTTTCTCCCTCCTTCCCCTTTTTCTTTTTTCTTTCTCTGTTTTCTCTGTCTCTGTCTCTCTCTCTCTTTCTCTCTCTCTCTCTCTCTCTCCTCCTTTTATATGCCTTAGTTAAAGACAGGAAAGAAAAAAAGAAAGAAAGAAAGAAGAGGATGAAAGGAAGGAAGGAAGGAGAAAGAGAAGGAAGGAAGGAAGAAAGAAAGAAAGAAAGAAAGAAAGTGGAGGAAGGGGAGGGAAGAAAGGAAGGAAAGAAGGAAGGAATCATACCCCAAGAAAAAAATTAAAGTTGCTGCTTTAATTCTGAGTGAAATTGGTGTTTTGAATCAAAACTGATCTGCATCCATTTAATACATAAATACACACACACACACACACACACACACACGCACAAACCTACAATTGCACTCTTATTCCAACACAACCCTGATTTTGCACACAAACAACACAGCCCTGGGGCAGAAAGAAACCAGAATTGTGTATAAAAGTAAACTTGTGCTTTTATTTATTAATTAAAAAAAATTACAATCAGACACCATCCTGTTGTATTTCAGAAAGCATGGGCTTCTATTTTTTTTTAAAAAAAGGACACAAATTTAGCTTATTATTATAATCCCTTTTTTCATTTATATTAATAATATTAATTTTTTAGGCTGAACTGTTTTACTTTCACACTCTCTGGTCTTCCTGGTACTGAGAAATAGATAGATGGATGGACGGACGGACGGACGGACGGACGGATAGATGGAGATGAAGAGAGACTCCAGAGAGTGAACTAATGGTTCGGAATTAAACATGATTTTTTTTTGTCTGTTGATGTGAAAACATATAGTTTGTTAAGCGAGAAAAAGAAAGAACGAAAGAAAGAAAGAGAAAGAAAAAAGAAGAGAAAGAGAAAGGAAAGAAAAAAAGGAAGGAAGGAAGGAGAGGAAGGAGAGAAGGAAGGAAGGGCTATGGAGGAAGGAAGGAGACAGGAATGAGAGAAGGAAGGAAGGAAGACAGGAATGAGAGAAGGAAGAAAGGAAGGGATATGAAAGGAAGGAAAGAAGGAAGGAGAGAAGGAAGGAAGGGATATGGAGGAAGGAAGGAGACAGGAATGAGAGAAGGAAGGAAGGAAGACAGGAATGAGAGAAGGAAGAAAGGAAGGGATATGAAAGAAAGTAAGGAAGGAAGGAAAGGAAGGAAGAAGGAAGGAAAGAATGAATGAAAGAAAGAAAGTCCTTTATTTCCCCAGCTTCAGCTACTGTTCCTCTGAGCCACCAAGTTTCAAGTCAACAAAAGCCCACTGAGAAAAAACAAAAACTCCTCTGAAGAAATATTTCCTTCCCTCCCTCCCCTTCCAAGATTATCTTCTTTGGTGCAAAGAAAGCCATCTATGGACAAGGAAAAAGAACGCTCCAACAAGCATGCCACGTTTTGAACAAGGCTTTCCCACCCCACACCCCACCAAAAAATAAAATAAAATAGAAACTTGTCAAAGGGAGCCAGAGTAAGCGCTCACAACAACAACACGGATGCTTTGGTACACGTTCCCAGCTTCGTCGCCAATCGCTCTCTCTTCTCGATTTTTTCTGGGTGGGGTGGGGAGAAAGGCTCTATTTCCCCCCCACACACCCTTTTTGTTCTGGTTTTTTCATCCCCCCCCCTCGGTCAATGCCAAACAAGAAAAAGAAAAAGAAGAAGAAAAAAGATCCTTTATGCTCTCTTCTGCCTTCCTTCTAAGTTCCTAAAACTGGAAGGTCGGACTTTCATCTCCGCAAAGGCGATCGAATGCTCGTGGCCTTTCCAGTGGAACCAGTTGACGCCCTGCAAAAAACAACAGAAAGCCGTGCCGTGAACTGGGAGAAAGGGAGGCGATGTGGATATTTTTGTCAATGGCCAACTAATTGTATTTTAATTTGATTCATCAATGGAGGAGAATCTTTGGAAGCTCAGGGTTGAAATCAGGGGGTCCTTGGTGCTCTCTGAGCTGGGTGGCTTTCTTGCAGATGTTTCATGACCCAAATTAGATGACAGTTATCAGTGGTTGAAGAGAGTGTTTACAGGGAGGAGGAGGAGGAGGAGGAGGAGGAGGAGGTGATGTAGAGTCCTTGGTGGTTTAGTTTTTAAAAAGAGACTGGACAATCACCTGTCAGAGATGGTATAGGTCCTCCTGCTTGAGCAGGGGGCTAGACTAGAAGACCTCCAAGGTCCCTTCCAGCTCTATTCTATTCTATTCTATTCTATTCTATTCTATTCTATTCTATTCTATTCTATTCTATTCTATTCTATTCTATTCTATTCTATTCTATTCCATTCCATTCCATTCCATTCTATTCTATTCTAATCTTCTATGCTAATGGAGGCCAATTGACTCAACCAGAACTACCGGTACTTACCTGGCTGTGGCTGTTGTCTCCGTACCGACCCATAAGGTTGACCCGATGGCAGTTTTTGTACCAGAACGCCCCTTTGTACGATAAGGCACAATTTGTGATGGCGGAGTCGTGGTCCTTGTCAAAAGTGGAGAACGCTCGTACGTTGTGGTAACTCATGGAATCACCTAGAGGATGGGAAGAGGGGAATATTTTTGACATGTAAATAAGGATAGTCGTATTACTGTCGGGATTATTATTACGGAGCACTGGATTTTCAGAACAAAAGACAGAAGCAGCTAGCAGAAGAGAGTATTTGCAGCTCAGGGTTTCCTGCAGATGTTTCATTACCCAACTAAGTAACATCATCAGTGCTAGAAGGAAGTAGGGTTTGCAGAGTGGTGGAGGAGGAAGACTGTGGGGTCCTCGGCGCTCTCTGAGCTCTGATGTTTTCTTGCAGACATTTCATGACCCAGCTAGGGAACATCACCAATGTTAGAAGGGAGTGGGGTTTGCAGAAGGAAGGAGGAGGAGGGGGAGGAGGAGGAAGATTATATGGTTCTGGGTGCTCTCTGAGCATGGTTGTTTTCTTGCAGATGTTTCATGACCCAGCTAGGGAACATCACCAGTGTTAGAAGGGAGTGGGGTTTGCAGAAGGGAGGAGGAGGAGGGGGAGGAGGAGGAAGATTATATGGTTCTGGGTGCTCTCTGAGCATGGTTGTTTTCTTGCAGATGTTTCATGACCCAACTAGATAACACCATCATCATCAGTGCTAGAAGGGTTTGCAGGGAGGAAGAGGAGGGAAAAGAGAAGGAGGAGGAGGAGGAGGAGATGGAGGTGGTGGAGGAGGAGGACTGTGGGGTCTTTGATGCTCTCTGAGCTTGGTGGTTTTCTTGCAGATGTTTCATGACCCAACTAGGTAACATCACCAATGCTACCTAGTGGGACACTGATGATGTTACCTAGTTGGGTCATGAAACGTCAGCAAGAAAACCACCCAGCTCAGACAGCACCGAGGACCCCGGAGAAATGGCTGCCAATCCTACTTTTCACAAAACAAACAGAAAGATCTACCTGCATTGCCACTGTAGCCATCTACTTTCAGCCGATAGCGTGTCCTGGCATCACCCACACTAAACTTGTTGTAGAGAGCATACGCAGTCTCTCCGCGGTCGCGCAGATCCACCCTCAGCTCATACGGGCCTTGGGAGGTGATTTTGTGAAGCTTGTCCAGCCCTGCGTAAACAAAAAGCCAACAACTTAAGTGGTTGGAGATTGTCCAATGGCCATCTTTGTGTCACTTGCCTTCAACTCTTAAAGAGTTTTAGGAAAACACACATTTGAACTCAAAACATTCATCTGTCAGAGGTTTTTTTTAAAAAAACAACACATTCATAATCTGCAATAGAATGGACTGCTCGTCGCAACCTCCACGGATGCATTGCTCGAAAAAAACGTGGCGTAATTGGTGTGTTTAAGTGGTGGCACAAAATATCTAACAAGTGTAGCTCAATCTATTGACCTTCATTGTAGTGGGTTTAGACCAGGGGTCTTCAGACTTTTTTTATTGGGTTGTAAACCGCCCCGAGTCCTACGGGAGAGGGGCGGTATAGAAATTTAATAAAACTAAAACTAAACTAAACTAAACTTGGCCCTTTTATGACTTGTGGACTTCAACTCCCAGAATTCCTCAGCCAGCTGAAATTACATTCCCCCCCCCCGTGTTTATGGGGCCCACCAATGTTTTGGACTTTATGTGTTATGGGTTTCAGTCTGCATAGCCACAGGTTAGAGATGAGTGAAACTGTAATTGAATTATCTGCTTCCCACCACCAGTTGTAATGGTTGATTAACATGATTTTGGAAACCAGTAACCTTGGTAGAATTGACTTGGTAGGAGTGACATCATGGTGGGAAACCTTATTCTAGCGAAGCATACAGGAGTTTGAAGGCCTGCATTCATTTAGCAGAACCAATAGATCTTGATTGACTCAATCAACTTTGTAGCCACCTACCTAGCCAGAATTCATTGTTGGGATCTCCAAAACCACTCTCGTACGTCCTCCAGTTCTGGTAGAAGTTTACTTCGCCATTCTGCCTTCTCAGAAAGACCTGGGGGAATCCCAAGGCAATTAGGGTCATTTTAGAGAGCGGTAAACAGGATCTGAGCTGGACACTCGCCAGCACAACTTCCTTAACCTTCCTTACTCTGGGTTGCTCTCGAAAGTCTTGCGAAGAACGGTTAGGAAAGACATCTGAGGTGAGAAGCTAAGGTACGGCAGGAGCTCCTCTGAAGCATAGGAGAAGCTTCTTCTGCCATTTCTTAGGTTCTCCATGCACCGGTGCCAATCACACACACACACACACACACACACACACACACACACACAACTTTAAGAAGGGAAGAAGAAGCCAAAGGGAGAAATACGTACAATCCACCCGCCTCCGTCAGAACTCATGTCGCAGTACACTTCCAGGGGCTGAGACTGATTGCCGTTGAGATAAATGGTGTAGAGTCCAGAAGCGATTTCTCCATTCAGCAGAGCTTGGGAGCAATCTCTGGGGAAAGGGTAGAGGAGTCCAGCTGCAGGCAAGGGAAGGGAAGGGAAGTCAGGACGTGTGGTCCAAGAAGAAATTTGCTTCCTCCTCCTCCTCCTCCTCCTCCTCCTCCTCCTCTTTTACCTTCTTCTTCTTCTCCTCCTCTTTTACCTTCTCCTTCTCCTCTTTTACCATCTCTTCCTTCTCCTTCTCCTCCTCTTTTACCTTCTCCTTCTCCTCCTCCTTTTACCTTCCCCTCCTCCTCCTCCTCTTTTATCTTCTCCTCCTCCTCTTTTACTTTCTGCTCCTTCTCTCTTCCTCCTCTTTTACCTTCTCCTCCTCCTCCTCTTTTACCTTCTCCTTCTCCTCCTTCTCCTCCTCTTTTACCTTCTCCTCCTCCTCTTTTACTTTCTGCTCCTTCTCTCTTCCTCCTCTTTTACCTTCTCCTCCTCCTCCTCTTTTACCTTCTCCTTTTACCTTCCCCTCCTTCTCCTCCTCCTCCTCCTCCTCCTCCTCTTTTACCTTTTCCTCCTTCTCCTCCTCCTCCTCCTCCTTTTACCTTCTCCTCCTCCTCCTCCTCTTTTATCTTCTCCTCCTCCCCCTCCTCTTTTATCTTCTCCTCCTCCTCTTTTACTTTCTGCTCCTTCTCTCTTCCTCCTCTTTTACCTCCTCCTCCTCCTCCTCTTACCTTCTCCTTCTCCTCCTTCTTCTCCTCCTCTTTTACCTTCTCCTTCTCCTCCTCCTTCCCCTTCTTCTTCTCCTCCTCCTCCTCTTTTACCTTCTCCTCTTTTACTTTCTGCTCCTTCTCTCTTCCTCCTCTTTTACCTTCTCCTCCTCCTCCTCTTTTACCTTCTCCTTTTACCTTCCCCTCCTTCTCCTCCTCCTCCTCCTCCTCTTTTACCTTTTCCTCCTTCTCCTCCTCCTTTTACCTTCTCCTCCTCCTCTTTCTCCTCCTCCTCTTTTACTTTCTCCTCCTTCTTCTCCTCCTCCTCCTCTTTTACTTTCCCCTCCTTCTCCCCCCTTTTACCTTCCCCTCCTTTTCCTCCTCTTCTTTTACCTTCCCCTCCTCCTTCTCCTTCTCCTCTTTTACCTTTGCCTCCTTCTTCTCCTCCCCCTCCCCCTTCTCCCTATTGACGTTCTCTGTCTCTTCCGTCTCTTCACACAATCTTTGCATTACAACCATTAGGATTAAAAAAAAAAGAAAGCTAGGCCTGGGGGGCTGTGGTCAGTGGAGGGGGTGTGGAATGCAGTTCTGTCCCTCCCAGCTTATTTCATTTTTTTTCTGGCCCATGATAAAACTGTGTTATGCTTCGCTGTCCTTTTGCAAAGAATAATCTATCGTTCCAGGTTTATGCCAATGGGGAAACAGGGAGGATTTTCTCTGCATAATCTCTGCCTATGTCTTCCATGAGCACCACCTCACACTTCCCGTACAATATGATAATCACAGAAAAGAAGGAATTGCATTCTATCACACCCCACTCCTTCAGAGGCTGCCAAGATTTTTGAATAGCAAATTTCATTTCATCTCACCCTTTTCTATCTCTTTCTTCTTCTTCTTTTTGCTTTTAATTTATCCTTCTTCCTCTCCCCACCCCCAAACGGAATTGCCCTGTGACTTTCTTTGGAAAAGCCCATCCCTTACTTGTGGTGAACGTGGTTTGGATGAAGTTGCTCTTTAATGTCTGGAACAGTGCCTGAAGATTTGCTGTGTACAAAGTGGATGAACTCAAGTCCCCCAGGCTATAAGAAGTCGATTCGGGGCCCAGGACCACTTCCTGCCAGAGATATAAAAGTAGAAGACCAAGAAAGAATGAAGATGGATGTTGGTTGAATAATACATACAACTTTAAGAAAACGGTTCCAAAGACTGATGAAATTCAGGTTGTAATTGTCTCCCAGCTTTACTTCATTCCCATCTTTGGATCTAGAGTAGAGTAGGGTAGGGTAGGGTAGGGTAGGGTAGGGTAGAGTAGAATAGAATAGAATAGAATAGAATATGGAATAGAATAGAATATGGAATAGAATAGAATATGGAATAGAATAGAATAGAATAGAATAGAATAGAATAGAATAGAATAGAATAGAATAGAATAGAATAGAATATGGAATAGAACAGAACAGAACAGAACAGAACAGAACAGAACAGAATAGAATAGAATAGAATAGAATAGAACAGAACAGAACAGAACAGAATAGAATAGAATATGGAATAGAATAGAACAGAACAGAACAGAACAGAACAGAACAGAATAGAATAGAATATGGAATAGAATAGAATAGAACAGAACAGAACAGAACAGAACAGAATAGAATATGGAATAGAATAGAATAGAATAGAATAGAATATGGAATAGAATAGAATAGAACAGAACAGAACAGAACAGAACAGAATAGAATAGAATAGAATAGAATAGAAATAAGGAATAGAATAGAATAGAATAAACAGAATTGGGAGGGACCTTGGAGGTCATCTAGTTCAACCCCCTACTCAGGCAGGAAACCCTATATCATTTCAGAAAAATGGCTGTCCAGTCTCTTCTTAAAAACCTCCAGTGATGGAGCACCCATTACTTCTGGAGGCAGGTTGTCCCACTGGTTAATTGTTCTAACTGTCAGGAAGTTCCTCCTTAGTTCCAGGTTGCTTCTCTCCTTGATGAGTTTCCATCCGTTGCTTCTTGTCCTGCACTCAGGTGCTTTGGAGAATATAGGCTGACTCCCTCTTCTTTGTGGCAACCCCTGAGATATTGGAACACTGCTATCATGTCATCCCTACTCCTTCTCTAGGAACAATACTTGTCCAAAAATTTCACATGAATGTACCATGTCCAAAACACCTCTGGTATGCCTGATTTAGCATGTCCATGACTTGTTTGGAGCTTATTAAATACATAGATCTACCTCTATGAAAATAACTGCATAGAATTAACAGATGGACTGTTTTCCAGCAGACCTGAACTTCTTACAAGTCCATCTAAAATAAAAATGCCCTTGAGTTGAGTTTAATTTCCAGTCCTTCCATCCATGCAGTTTTTTTCTTGACAACATCATGGATGCATCCATTGTCTTCCCTTTTGTCCCTTGACTTCCCAGTCTAGTCACTGGGAAATGGAAGAATAAGGAGAAAGCCCTTTAAATGCTACCAATAGAGCAATAGATGATTTTGCATGTAAGAGAGGACCAATTCTGGACCTAAACCCTTACCTTGACTTTGCCGTCAGCAGCTTTGTAGATCAGGAGGTAGCCTGTGATAGATGCCTGGGGGGGCTTCCACGTGAGCAGGGCTGTTTCAAACTGGACATCTGAAGCAGTCAGAGCTTTGGGAGCATCAGGACCTAATATTGTGAGACGGTTTACAGGATTTAGCTTGACGGAACTCCATCAGCACAAATCTCTCATCCATCCATCCATCCATCCATCCATCCATCCATCCATCCATCCATCCATCCATCCATCCATCTATCTATCTATCTATCTATCTATCTATCTATCTATCTATCTATCTATCTATCTATCTATCTATCTATCTATCTCTATCTACTGTCTGTCTGTCTATCTGTCTAAGTCTGTCTGTCTGTCCATCCATCCACCTACCTACCTACCTACCTACCTACCATCTATCTATCTATCTATCTATCTATCTATCTATCTATTTATCTATCTATCTATCTCTATCTACTGTCTGTCTAAGTCTGTCCGTCTGTCCATCCATCCGTCCATCCATCCACCTACCTACCTACCTACCTATCTCTATCCATCCATATCTATCTATCTATCTATCTATCTATCTATCTATCTATCTATCTATCTATCTATCTATCTATCTATCTATCTATCTATCTCTATCTACTGTCTGTCTAAGTCTGTCTGTCTGTCCATCCGTCCATCCACCTACCTACCTATCATCTATCTATCTACCTATCTCTATCTCTATCTACGTCTGTCTGTCTGTCTGTCTGTCTAAGTCTGTCCATCTGTCCATCCCTCCATCTACGTACCTACCTACCTACCTACCTACCTACCTATCTATCTATCTATCTATCTATCTATCTATCTATCTATCTATCTATCCATCCATCATCTATTTATCTTAATCACAGTCCATTTTGAATACATAGTAGGAAAAAAAAAGCATCTTGAGAGTTAACAAGGTTGATCCTCTATGGTACAAATTTCCTGTTTTGGGACTTCCCTGAATAGGCCACTTTGGGACACAGAAACCTGGATCAGGTGTCACGACTTGACCCAACTTCAGGGATCTCAGCAAATGAGACGAAAGCCAGAACAAGTTACCTGTAATGAATTTGGCAGAGAGGATTCCGCTTTTCTGCGAGCCTTTGACGGCTTGAATCTTCAGGGTGTATTCGGTGGCTGGTCGAAGGCCAATGAGATCATATTCCATCGTGTTGCCAGATACTCTCCGTGTCACTTCTGCCTCTGAATGATCAATAAGGACAAACATGAGATAAACGAGCAAAGCAGAGCGTGAGTTGTTCCTCTTGCTTTGCTTATTTTAAGAGACATCCATCCATCCAGTGCTTGTGGATGTTGACAAATTTCACGCTGGAGTGATCTGTGGCATGCAGAGTAGAGCTGCTGGGCTCAGCACGGTCTATCTTCTGTGGAAGATGGCATTGGAAGGTTGTTGGGGTTTTGGTTTTTTTGGGGGGGGGAAAGAGAGAGGCATTTGTTCCCACAGCCACGCCAACGAAGTTGCATCTCTCTTTCAAGATCTCTTGAAAACAGCGCAGCAACATCAGCAGCCTGGCCTGGCCTCCACAATCCTAGCTATTTTGGATTAAAATTCTCACCACCCCTGCGTAGAAAGCCAGTTCTGCTTCCTTTTTAGCGGTGATATCACGGTTTTCTGGCCTTAAGGCTGTCACCAATTCACATGATTGGATTTGATGCTCACTTTTCCCAGAGTGGGAAAACTCGGAATAGCTCCAGAGCAATCAGAACTCACCTCCTTCTCCAAGATAGGAAATCAGGTATTCATCGACTGCGGCAAGGGCTGGCTGCCAAACAGCTAAAGCTTTGGAATCCGTGATGTTCACCACTCTCAGCCCAGACGGACTATCCAGTTCTAGAAAGAGAGCGACAGCATTGCAATAAATGACAACTCCCTGCTTGAGCACACCGAACATACAACAATAGCGTTGGAAAGGACTTTGGAGATCTCCTGCTCCAGCAATATGGACAATATGGTCCAATCCACTGAAGGATATGCGCACTGGGGTCATAATGGGAAGTTGTGCATGTACAGGTAGTTCTCAATTTACGGCCAGAATTGAGCCCCCGGTTTATGTTGATAAGTGAGAAATTGGTTGGGTGAGTTTTGCCCCATTTTGCAGCTTGTTAAGCGAACCCCTGCCGTTGAAACCCAGCGACCGGTTAGGGCCCACAGAGTCGGCCTTCCCCAGGTCCCGTCAGCCAGACAGTGTCGCCTGGCGGGGCCTAGGGGAAGAGCCTTCTCTGTTGCGGCCCCGGCCCTCTGGAACTAACTCCCCCCGGAGGTCCGTATTGCCCCCACCCTCTCCGCCTTTCGTAAACTGCTTAAGACACATCTTTGCCGACAGGTCTGGGGCAGTTAACACCTTTCCCCAGCCAGTGTATGTTTGTGTGTATGTCTGTTGGATGACTGGTTTTTTAATTTAGGGATTTTTTATATATGTATTTTTATGTAGATTTCTATTTATGCTGTGAGCCACCCTGAGTTCCCGGAATAGGGCGGCATAGAAATCCAATAAATTGAATAAATTGAATTGAATTGTTAAGTTAGCCACACGGTTGTTAAGTGAATCCAGCCTTCCCCTATGGGCTTTGCTTGTCAGAAGGTCGCTAAAGGGGGCATTGCATTGCATTGCATTGCATTGCATTGCATTGCATTGCATTGCATTGCATTGCATTGCATTGTATTGTATTCTATTCTATTCTATTCTATTTATAATTTCTATTTTCTATTCTATTCTATTCTATTCTATTCTATTTTCTATCTCGTATTGTATTGTATTGTATTGTATTGTATTGTATTGTATTGTATTGTATTGTATTGTATTCTATTCTATTCTATTCTATTCTATTCTATTCTATTCTATTCTACTACGTTGCATGCGGCTGACTTGTTCGATTGCCATCCAATTGACGGTGACCAAATTTCCAATAAGGAAGACAGAAGGGCCCACGTAGTCCCTCCAATTTCTCCTGGCTGCCCCCAGAATGTGCCCAAGAAGATGCAGTTAGGTGGACTTGTAGTCAAAATCAAAAAGAAAGGAATGTGCAAGTGGCTTTAAAAAACATGTCGAAACAAAGCAGCCCGGCTTAGATTCCCTCGTTAAAAAGAGGCCCCTGGCTTAAAAAGTTCACCCTGTACTCATCAATCTGCCTTTGTGGACAGCTCCTATGTTTGTCTTTCCAACCTCAAGCCATTTCTTGGGGAAAACAAAACAGAGACTGGAGATGGGGTGGGAAGGGTTGAGCAGAAGGCCAAAATTCAGTGGCTGATTTTTCATCCTCTCTCTCAGCTTCCAGGGTGCTTAATCAAAGGAGCTGTCATACTTTGCATTAAAGCTGGTGAAATGTTCTCTGGTTTGGGCTGAATCAGTTCGGCAAGGGGGTTGAGTTATGGCCTCATTACCAATTGCTTAAACTATTCCCCATCTGTAGACTCTCAGCAAGTAAGCCCTGAGCAAATGGATAGAAATGAAAAGGGTTGAACTTTAAAGAGTGCAGAGAAGAGCAACAAAGTTGATTGGGGACTGGAGACTAAAACATATGAAGAATGGCTGCAGGAATTGGGTATGTCTAGTTTAATGAAGAGTAGGACCAGGGGGGACATGATAGCAGTATGTTCCAGTATTTGGGGGGCTGCCACAAAGAAGAGGGGGGTCAACTTATTCTCCAAAGCACCAGAGGGCAGGACAAGAAGCAACGGATGGAAACTCATCAAGGAGAGAAGCAACCCAGAACTAAGGAGAAACTTCCTGACAGGGAGAACAATTAACCAGTGGAACAACCTGCCTCCAGGAGTTGTGGGTGCTTCATTACTGGAGTTTTCAAAAGACACTGGACAACCACTTGTCTGGAAGTTGTATAATGTTTCCTGCTTGAACAGGAAGATCTCCAAGATCCCTCCCAAGTCTGTTATTCTGACCTCATGAGTTGGACATGTATACTGCTTCACAGTGCTTTAAAGCCGTCTCTAAGTATTTTACGCAGTCAGCCTATTGCCCCCCCCCAACAATCTGGGTCCTCATTTTATCGACCTTGGAAGGATGGAAGGCTGAGTCAACCTCGAGCCAGTCAGGATCGAACTGTTGGCAAAGTTAGCCTGCAGAATTAACCTGCAATTCTGCATTCTAACCACTGTGCCACCAGGGCTTTAGAGGTGAATTCAGAAATTCATGTTGATTTTGTTTTAAAGAGGTGTTTCTCTCCCTCTCTCTCTCTCTCTCTCTCTCTCTCTCTCTCTCTCTCTCTCTCTCTCTCTCTCTCTCTCTCTCTCTCTCTCTCTCTCTCTTTTTTTTTTTCTGGATATTATTCACTTTGTTAAAGTTCCCTATTCTCTTGGGGGAATAAATCACGGTAATTTTCTCCCCGTACATACCTGTGACCAAAGATCCAGAGATGGGTTCACTTTCTTCAAATCCTTTGACAGCCACAACACTGACGACATATTTTATGCCTGGAATCAGGTCTACTAGCTTGATTCTACTCCTGTTTCCATCAACTGTCAGAGATTTGAGATCATCTGGAATAGAGGATGAATAGAACTGTCAGTTTGGGCTTTCATACAAGGTTTCATCTAGCTGGGTCACGAAACATCTGCGAGAAAACAACCAAGCTCAGAGAGCACTAAGGACCCCACAGTCTCCTCCTCCTCCTCCTCCTCCTCCTCCTCCTCCTCTCCACAGACCCCATTCCCTTCTAACACTGATGATGTTACCTATCTGGGTCACGAAACATCTGCAAGAAAACAACCAAGCTCAGAGAGCACTAAGAACCCCACAGTCTCCCCCTCCTCCTCCTCCTCTCCACAGACCCCATTCCCTTCTAACACTGATGATGTTACCTATCTGGGTTACGAAACATCTGCAAGAAAACAACCAAGCTCAGAGAGCACTAAGGACCCCACAGTCTCCTCCTCCTCCTCCTCCTCTCCACAGGCCCCATTACACTGATGATGTTACCTATCTGGGTCACAAAACGTCTGCAAGAAAACAACCAAGCTCAGAGAGACACCAAGGACCCCTCGTGTTGTTCCTTCGACAATCAAACCCACTTTCCCATCCACCCTTAACGTCTTCACTTTTGCAAGCCTCTTCCTCTAGTGTCATAAATTCTGTGCTTGGTTGAATCCGCATCATTCTTCAAAACAGAGCATATGATTAGCCAAGATAGGCAGCCAGCGCTGTTTCTTACTTCCAGCTTCCGGCCTGTAGGAAATCCGGAAACTTTCAACCCGCGTCAGTGGAGGCTTCCAACTAACCACAGCAGAACTTTCTGTTATTTCTGAGAAAGCGATTTCCTTCGGGGATCCCACCGCTGTGAACAGAGAGTGACAGAAAGAAAGAAGAGGCGTGAACACACATTTCCAGAGCTCAGTCAGCTGAGGAAAACACACAGCTAAGTCTTGGGAGCAGGAGCTACAGTGAAGATGGTGTGAAGTCCAGTATTATGACAAGAACGGAAAAACTCCACAAAAGAAAAGCCATTATTTGCAAGTGAGTCTCTCAGCAGCCCAGCTTTTTACTTTTAATAGTAAATTTTTTTGGGCAGGGGGAAATAGCAGGGCTGAATAAAAACGCCGCAGGAAAAAACCAAAATAATCTCTATTTCTCTATTTGGGACAAGGAATAATCTCTCGTCTGCGCGTTATGTCATCCCCGAGCTATACAGAGAGAGATTAACCATCATGGCTGGATTGCGTGACCACAGGGAAGCTGCAACGGTTGCAAATCTGAAAAAAGGATCATAAATCACTTTTTTTCCGGCGCTAAAAGAACTGCTGTGAATTGAGAACCAGCTGCAAATGCAACAGGCAAACTCATGCACACACACAAAGGCAAACACAAATACATATACAGGCATGCACGTGTGGTTGTGTTCTTTAACAAGCCAGAGGCAGACAAAGGTACCTGTCATAGCAATTGTGTTTAGAGGCTGGGAACGCCGTCCGCTGATAACTCCATAGAGATCTACGTAATATTCGGTCCCTTCTTTCAGCCCTTTGACATCCTGGGTCCGTTGGTGACCTGGCACGATTAATTCCAGGGGATCTAAAAGTCTATTGGAATCCCTGATTTTAAGGACAAAACTGTCAAAGGCTCCATCGTCCGCCGTCCAAGACAGACGGAAACCATCCGGGGTAGCATCTGAGACCAAAAGGTGATCTACTTCAGGTTCGGCTTCTGAAATGGCAAAGGAGTTTGTTTGTTTTTTTAATGTCCTTTTCGGGAAAAAAAGAAAAAGAAAGAAAAAAATTATCCCATAGAATCTAGTCCGGGTTAGCGTAGGATGCGAGCATTCCGACCGCAAAATCCGGAAGGATGGAAATAAACATCCGCTGTTTACAAGTGGGGAGGAAAAAGGCATTCAGCGATTAATAGAAAGATACATTCCCAACTAAAGGTGTACACGGCCCGGCCGATCTTCACGGGAACCAAAGTTGCACCCGTTTGTAAAAAAAACCACACTTTCCCCTACCATGCAAAATGAGACATGCTGGTAGTTAAGAAGGAATGTTCATTCGTTCTCTGTCTTTCATCGGAGTCACTGATATTGACCAATAAAATAAATAAAAAGACTATTTTTAGTATTTTGTTGATGGGGGACTAGTTGTTTTTTTTTTTTGGTAGAAAACTTTTAACTGGTGTTCCTGGAAGATCACTTCTGTAGCTTGAGTTTTTGCAACTCAGCCAGCGTTGGCACTCACATCCGAACTGCCTGACACACAACAATTGCCAAACTCACCACAATCAACTATTTTCTAAGTTGGGCTCTAGCTACCAAATATTTTACCTGACTTAGACTCCAATCGGTGCTAGAGCATTTTCCTGTAGTGCTTTCGTATAATTCCCCATTTAGGGGAATTTGATTTGCAGACAAGATCGAAAACCTGGATGTATCTCCTAATATAGCCCTGATCATGTTTTGTGTCAGGTGTATGATTTTTTTTTTTTTGCAAACCGTTTTCCCTGATGACGTGCACATCAGCCTTAATATGCATATTTTTGGCTCCAATTTCCTTCACGTTCTGTAGAGGTTAGGGAACATTAATCCTCTCTAAAGTGTGTGGAGTTAGTTTTTCTTTGAAAACGTTTCACTTCTCAGCCAAGAAGCTTCTTCAGCTCTGGCTGGATGGTGGGGAATCGATGGGAAGTGAAATTTCTTCAAAGAAAAACAAGGAAGTACAGTTGCGTCCTGGAAAAAAATAAGCACCTTTGGGAAGACCTGCATGACTGAGAATCTCCATAGATGTTTAGTAAATGCATACATGGGTCCTCAGCTAGGTTGCACCACTGGTCCTATGAAGCTCCATCAGGCATGCAAAGATGGTAGATAGACCATTGATGAGTGATCATGAACACCTCTGTTGAGCTTCTTGAGGGTTTAACTTTGAATAGGATAGTCAGAATCAACTGTAGGATTGAGGCTTACTGGTGAAGCCTTGGAAGTTCCATATTCAGTCTTTAAGTTGCCTGGGATTGTGATAGAGGAGTTGTTGCTGGTCAGAGAAGACAAAGTTAAACTAGACAGGCTGAGGGGGTATGATGAAGTTTTCCAAAAGTACATTCTTCTTTGAAACAAACTCAATCAAGACACTCTGACACCTTCTGCAACACAAAAGTAAAGTCTCCTTTGGAGTCCTGTTCAACTTTGGATGGTAGTGAGCTTGCGTTATACTGTACACAATGATGCTAAATGAAGATCAGGTGATGATGGATCCCAAGGTTGTTTAAAAGATGGCGTGCTGAATTTTGGAAGTGTGTCCCCACTTTTCAAGCTATCTAATACAACGGTATAGAAGTCTAGGAACTAACCTAAACATCAGCTTGATAGTTCTGGATTGTATCATTTTCTTCACCTTCTTGTACAGACATTGCTTTTTCAAAGACAGAGTTGAGATATTCAACCTGATAGAGTATGACTTTACTCTTGGGCTAGGACGACAAAGATATCTGAATGGAACAAATGGAACGACTTGCCTTCAGAAGTTGTAGGTGCTCCATCACTGGAGGCTTTCAAAAAGAGACCGGACAATCATTTATCTGAAATGGCCTGGGGTCTCCTGCTCAACCAGGGGGTTGAACTAGAAGACCTCCAAGGTCCCTTCCATCTGTGTTCTTCTATGTTCTTTGGACGATTTGACCCGTCTCCACATTCTGTTGCTCTTTTAAAAGTTGGTCCATTGAGAGACAGGAAGGAAATGGAGAAAGAGGTGACAAAGGAAGTATATTAGTGAAAGGGTGAGGAAGAGGTGCAAAAAGGAACTCATGTTTCCACAGTGAATGGAGAAGACACGAAAGGCCTTCTAGAGGAGGAAGGCAATGGTGAGAAGAGACGAGCATTCTAGTTCTGTGACTTTTTAAAAAAATAAAAAATAAAAAAAAATACCTGTTAAGGCAACAATGCTTAAGGCTCTTGTTTGGTGGCCATGGACCAAGCCATAAAGAAGGACTTCATAACCAATGCCTGTTATGAGACCTCTAAGGGTTAACTGGCGCTGGCTTCCTGGAAGAAGGAATTCTTGGGGATCTAGCAGTTTGCCAGAATCCACCACGATAACCAGAAATCTGTCAAAGGCATCTTCTGATGCCATCCAGGATACCGTAAATCCATATGGATTAATACTGGAAACTGTGAGGTTTTCCAGTGAGGGCAATGCTTCTGCAAAAGGGGAGAAGGGATAAGAGGTGCTGAGTTAGACCAGGTTGCCTGTGCCATTTGGTGCAAACCACAGGTCTCCCCCCCACACACCCCAAAAAGGGATAAATTAAAATAATGAGATGCAATGCCTATGCTGTGAGATTCATGGGTTGTGCGTGCATGTATGTCCCTTGTTATCTTTGTGGATGGCCAAGTGTGGGAAGAGCACACTATTTATCCGTCATTAAGCTGACTGACTATAAATTAGAAGGGGTTTGGTGTAGTGGCTGTACACAAAGTTTGTTTTGTGTTATTCTTGGCTGGGTTTGGGGAGCTTCAGATGTTGTGTTAACCCAGACCTTCAGCCAGTTTACGATTCAATAGATTGCGCAACACGCAACTTCCAACATGAGTTTATTTGGTAGCCAGACTAAGGATATATTGCAAGAAGTCGTCCATGCTCCATCACTGGAGGCTTTCAAAAAGAGACAGGACAGCCATTTATCTGAAATGGCATAGGGTCTCCTGTTTAAGCTCTGGGCTGGGCTAGAAGACCTCCAAAGTCCCTTCCAACTCTATTATTCTGTGTTCTATGTATTATGCTACCATGAAGTTCCAGGATCATTAATCTCAGTATAGCAATCTTGTGGCCTTCAGGTTGTTGGGATTGTTACCACCCCATGGAAAACAAATCACAGCCAATCAAAACCACCCATGATTTTGGCAAGGGTGCTTGCCAGGATCAAAGAGAGGAGGGGATCCCCATGGCCCCCATCTGTTGTTGGGCCTTGCATGTGAACCTCATAATCCAAATAATCTACCATGCCTGAAATGAAGGTGTCGTGAACCTCCTCTGAGACTGTCATCTCCAGAGGCTCCTGATGTCGGTGGGGACCTCTAACATTGACAGCCAAAGCTTCCTCTCTTGTAGTCCAGGAGAACCCGTTCAAATGAACGTTTGTGAGTGTGAGTGTGCCCAGCTGTAGCTTGAGTTCTGAAGAGAGAAGGGACATAATGGGGGAGGGGGGGGGAAAGACAACCATTATTGGTGGAGATCTGGTTGACAAGATGATGAAGGAGGTGTCCTGCAGAACTGCAACTAGCCACTCTTGGGTCTGCGGTTGGGCTGTGGTCATCAATCCGGTTGAGTTAGGTTTCAAGAACATTGTCCGTGTCAAGAACAACCAAGCCGTGGAACAACTTGTGGAGACTTTTAAGAAGGGACTGGATGACCATTTGTCTAAAATGGTCTAGGGTCTCCTGCTAGGACTAAAAGGCCTCAAAGGCCCCTTCCAACTTGGTTATTTTGTTCTTCGGGTTTCATGGCCCACTATGCCAAAATGTAAACGTGATTTCATGGTGACCTTCAGAGACTTGGTTTGTTTATGGAGAGAGACTTTCCCCTTTTCTAAGGTCAGGCATTGGACTGGGGGAAGAAGACCAGGGGAAGACCGGTCCAGTACTACGAAAAGATGTAATGTGCCTGTTTTGGATCAAGAGTGCTGGAGTCACCTCAATTAAGGAATCATGCAAGAACTGCATCCAGGTTTCCAGAAAGGGCCAGCAAAAGCCAGCAGGGAAAGGTTTCCTGCTGTCATGATCAAGATCCACGGAAGCATGAACCCAGGAAGATGGCTAGCTTCCTTAAAAGGGAAAGAACACACAGATAGAAGACATGTTCTCGTCAGACGTTCATGCGATTTGAGAGATTGCTTTCTCGGTATTCATACTCTTTATGGCTTTGTTCAGAGCATGCTTTTGCATTCAGATCAGGCATAATCCTTGGGCCTCAAAGATTCTGACATGCAATCGGATTTAAGAAAATCTCCCAGAGATACTGACGACCACAAAAATTGTCTGGAATCCCCTTCGGAATCTGTGTCACAATCCCACCGCTTGTTTACAAGCCAACAGAGAAAGCCTTAAGGAAGAGAGAGATTTGGGGTTTTTTTTTCCCCCTCTTCTGGATTCAATTTCTGGTTTCCAAAGATATGCAAGAATGCTCAGACAGAGAGGATGCTTGGAAAAAATGCATGCAAGTTTTTGCATGATGCGTTGCAATATTGAAAATGCAGAGGTCTTCTACCCTCTGTAGCTGATCTTTGGCTTGTACACAAGGTGCAAAGAACATCACATGCAAAGAACCATTTCCTAGGAAGTCAAGATCACTGGGAGAGCCAGACTTCACTATGTGGGGGGGGGGGGAAGAGAGAAGCAACTAGAAAGAACATCAAGATACAGTAGCTGTAGGACAATGGATGCTTTGAATCAAGTCCAGGCATGTTCCGCAGAGACGCCAAGTAGAACAAACATCGATACATATATTGCCCTAGGCATTATGTTGCACATAATCCTTCTAGATATATGTATCTAGGTTAATACGTATCTAGGTTATGCACCCAGAAAGAGCGTAAATGCATGTAGACTGAATGCATTCATACCAGAAGAAAGGTTCCATTCATCAAACTGCCTTAATTGTGGGAACGCAAGCACTGCGATTCTATTATTTTGCCTCGTAAGTTCACTCAGGTTCCTAGATTCTTTAGCTTCCTCGAGACGAGAAGAACTAGGTGAGATGGTCTTAGAAGATTATAAATAAAAGGAATCACCAGGAAAAGCAAGTGGTGGTGATGATGCACCGTTAAAAGTTGGAATTGTCAAGGCCTGTTGAGTTTGCCATCAACCTGGTCATGAGACTGAACATTATAATTACACCTGATCTTAAATTAGTGATAGCAAACCTCCGCATGGCTTCGGGAACAGTGTGCAGCTGGTACTGGTGATCTTATTGTCTGTTGTCTAGATCTACAGGGAAGACCATCGGGCTAATATAAAGTGTTGATTCAGACTAAGGAAAGGCCAATTGAAGTCACCCTCAGCCCTGGAAAGTCCTCTGGGCAGACATTCTTTCTATCTGTCCATCCCAACTCAACAAGGGGAAAAAACAGAGGAGCTTTGAGTTTCTGGAGAAAAAGAACAGTATAAATTTAAATAATGAGAGTGGCCGGAAGCAGAAATTCATTAAATTTCTCTAAGTGTACTCATTGTGCTTATTACACATGTCAAACTATTTGGACGGGAAAAATAAGGTCTTCTCCATTTTTCTCCTAACACGTTAGATGTCCATGTGAGCTGATGGATCTGCATTTTGTGTGGAGGGTAATATTTTATCCCACAAGCCCTTCCAGTTAGCTCAGAATGGGATAATAGTCCAACACCACACTGACCACCTCACTCAAACCCAACTATTAGTGGGTAATTCGCAGAGTCATCTAATTGCAACTAAGAATAGACTTTCTGAAGGCTAACTGGCTTTTAGGGGATCATAAAACTCATAGCTGCATCTCCCGAGGTTGCCAATAAGACCCCAAATTTACCCGTTTACGTTTCCTCATTTTCCAAAGCTTAAACTGGAACACAAAAAAAAAGTTACTCTTTTTTTCAAGTCTGCATGAAAATCCACACTAGGAGCTGTCTGCGAGAAGGTCTAGACCATAAAACAAGGGCTAGGTCAAGGAGAAGATGGAAGGGTGGAGTAGTCAGTCTGCAAAAGAAGGTTGACAATGAAGAAATTGCAGGTTAACTTTTGAGGATCGCAATGTACCTGTTATGACGGTTGTGCTTAATGCCTGGGTGCGGAAGCCACGAGTGACTCCGGAGAGGTAGATAATGAAACTGGTCTGAGGGGGCAGCCCTGAGATATGAGCAGTCCTTAAACTGCCTGAAATGTTGTATTCCATGGGTTCCAGCAACCTGTTAGAATCAATAATCTCAACGGTAAAGATCTCAAAGTCTCCTTTGGCGGTTGTCCAGGAGAGGTTGAAGCTTTCTGGGGTAACGCCCCAAACAGTCAGGTTTCCAACTTCTGATCTGGCCCCTGCGGAGAATTAAACAACATTGGTGGTGATTTTTAAGGAGAGCTTGTTACCTGTAGAACTTCTGTTTAAGGTGGACATCCCTCGTTCATGTTGGTGGAAGATGACCTCAAGCAAGCATGAAAGTGAAGGAAATCCAAAGTTGCCCATGCCAAGCTTAAATGCATGTTAAGAAGGAAGAAAAGGGATGAAGTAGCACACAGGTCCCCAACCTTTCGGGCACCAGGGACCGGTTGCGTGGAGAGAGGTTTTTCCGCAGACCAGAGAGGGCGTGGTTTTGTGTGTTGCCTGCATCTCACGGATGGAGCTTTGTTTGTTTGTGCGGACCAGTTGCTGGCATGCCACGGCCCAGTACTGCATGTTAGAGGATGCAAGAGAATCTCCGGAATGAATAACAAAAGAAACAGGATGGGAAGCAGAAGCAAAATCGATTAATTGCAGAAAGCAGGACGACCAGGGTTGAAGCTTTAAGCCCAGGCTAGCATCTTCAAAAGCAAAAGGAAGTCATATTCAAGAACATCTGAATGGCAAACGTTTTACTTTTCTAATGCCAATTCTGAAACAATAAATCAAGGTCAGGATGACGTAGATTGTAGAGGAATTAAACTCAACTCCCCATTCAGAGGTGGAGCTGAACAATCAAAGTGGCTCCCCATATTTTAGATGATTGAGCCCACAACACTGCTGGAAGTTCATATGGAGGATAGGCAGAGCCCAGCAAAAAGTACATTATAGAGGGCTCCAAATAAAATTAATTGAGGAAATAAAAAGGAGGATGTTTTTGAGCTCAATCTTTGTAGATTCAGGATGAGGACCTTCGGGTCAGAAGATGTTATTTTATCCTCCATGGAGAATTCTTTTCTCATGAAAATATTTAACGTAGAAAAAGTATTCCCCTTTTATTTCCTCTGGGGAGCAAAGTTGATTCCATTTTCTCCGCTCTACTAACAAGCTTTGTCTAGGTGCAAATACATTGCCATAAGCTGGGGGAAATTTGCTGATTATTAGTAGGGGACAAAGGAACATCGGATGCAGGGTTGAAAATGTTTTTTCTGGGTAAAAAAAATAAATGAAGAAAGCGAGGAAGGAGCTTGAACACGGAAAAGAAAAGCGGAAAAAAATATACCTGTGGTAGATTCAAGAAAGATGGGTTTTGTTTGGTAGCCCTGAGTTATCCCATAGAGGGTGATTGTGTAAAGAGTACTTGGTCTGAGACCAGAGACGCTTATGGACCGTTGTGTCCCTGGAAGGCTGACACTCCATGTATCTTCTGCTTGGTTCGACTCCCGCACCTGTATGACAAAAGTCTCATAGGCCCCATCAGCTGCGGTCCAGGTGAGGAAGAATCCATCCCAGTAGACGTTTGCAATTGACAAATTCCCCAGCTCAGCTTCTTTTTCTAAAGAAGGACAAAGAAGCCAACTGGATGATCAACTCTACGGAGCCAAGTAACCAAGGATTGACCCTTTCGGTTATGTATTTATAAACCCATCTCTCTTGACAAGCGCAAGGCCACGTCCAAGAGAACACTGAGCATCAGGTTTCCCCACGACTCCTTGGCAACAAAGAGAACGTAAACCTGCTATTAAGTTGCAGCACCTATCAAGCAATCGGGGAGACGTGGCTTCTGCCAAGGCCCGTTTTTACAAGCACTCGTTATGCTTTATGTGGTCTTTTGAGGTTTCACGGCTGCTTTGGGGGGGGGTGTCTCCCCACTGCTTTGGGGCAGTCACTAACCATGCAAGGCTTGCTAGTTCCAAATGGTTATGGAATTGTAATCAGGAGGCAGCTCCGAGGAGGGATGGACAAAGCATTAATATTCATATTACCCCTGGGAGCAAAGGGATTCTTCTCGGAAGCACGAGCATTGTTTTTTTTTTTCATTCCCTGTCTGCTTAATCGCTGACTGCACAGATCTAGCCAGAAAATAATTTTATCTTAAGTCTAAGGAAAGAATGAGTTCTTCCTGTCTTGTGCAGAGAAGCCAGATAGATCAGCAAACACCTCTTTGTTTAATCCAGATGTTAGGACAACATCTGGAGAGAGCAGTGGGTTACTCTAGGAGACCCAGTATAGGCTGTCTGGCACATAGCTATCTCCTCCAGTTATGAGGAGGAGGAGGAGGAGGAGGAGGAGGAGGAGGAGGAGAAGGAGGAGGAGGAGGAAGAGGAGGAGGAGGAGGAGGAGGTAGTGTCCTGGGATTGTGTGATCCCCTTTTGTGACCTTCTGACAAGTGAAGTCAATGGGGAGACGTCAGATTCGCTTAACAACCGGGTTACTAATTTAAGAACTGCAGTGATTCGTTTAATAATTCTGGCAAGAGAGGTCGTAAAAGAGGACAAAATTCAACAACTCTCTCATTCAGCAAAAACAGAAAAGTTGGGCTCAGTTGTAGCCGCCAGTTGAGGACTACTTTGTTTTTTAAAATGTGCCCATGAGAACAAGAAGGTCTCTAGAAGCCTTTCTGAAACTCACACGTGATGTTTGAAGCCGGTCCTTTACAGCAGGACCTGTCCCCCACTTGACATCATGTTTCAATTTGACAGATCTAATAAAGGTACGTGAAATGATTTCGGAGGCCATGGAATGCTTAGAAAGCGACTTTCCAGAATTCTCACAAGTGGTTTGTGAGATGGATTAGCACGGAGCAGAACAGCACAACGGAGATATCCTTTAGAAAATAACTTTTTTTCCCCAATAGGGCCCTCCCAGCCAGATGTTTGGGGTTTCAATCAGTGGAATTCTTTGGAAGGAGAAATTAGGAAGGGAGACGCTTACCCATCTGGAGGACGTCAAGGTTGAGGAACCAGAACTTGAGAGGAGAACCAAAAGGAAGTCTACTTGCCTCTTGAAAAACTCCTTTGGGGATAAGCATGGCCTGGATGGTTGAGAATCTCCACAAGACAAGACTTGGGAAGATATCTCAATGCATCTAGAATAGACCAACGCCCTCACCGTGGTACCAGAGAAAAGTAGGTGTTTAGCAGATCTGCCAGTGGACATAAGTGAGGATCAAGACTCTCACCTACCTGTAGAACCCGTGACCGTTGAGGGCTTACTCTTGAGTCGGCCTTTTTCAGACACAAGGATGATGGTGTACTCCGTTCCAGCCTCTAATGACCGAAGGATGTGGGAGGTGCTATCAGCTGGAATCTCAATTTCATTCTTCTTCCCCAGTGGGGTGACGTAAGTAAGGCGGTAGCGGTCAATTTTGGCCAAGGGTCTCTTCCAACGTAAAGTAAAGGCAGTTTCGGTGGGGTCAATGATCTCCAAGTCTTTCGGACTATCCAGATCTGTGTGCGAGAAGAAAGAAAGGGGGTTTATTTTTGACTTTTAGGTCCCTATAATGAAAAAGGTTATCAGTTATAGTCTATAATTTTCTATTATTTCAAGGTTATAGTCTTCTCTGTAATGATGTATGGGTGTGAGGGTGGGATGGATGGATGGATGGATGGACGGGAGGACAGCAATAGCAATAGCTCTTATACAGAGTCAGCATCTTTCCCCCCAACAATCTGGGTCCTCATTTTACCATCCTCGAAAGGATGGAAGACTGAGTCAAGCTTGAGGCAGTCAGAATCGAACTACCGAACACCGGCAGTCAGCAGAAGTAGCCTGCAGTACTGCATTCTCACTATTGTGCCACCACTGCTCTTTGTATCAAAAATGGTACAAAAATGAACATCCAATAACCAAAAGAAGCTTGAAAGGGTGGCATGGAAAAAAAACACTTGCCTATAAAGTTGCCAAGAGTTGGACACATTGAACGGTTGAAACTACCACTAATGGAATAGGGCTGCCCAGGAAAATAAATCTATCAGGAAACCGACGGAGAGATCCAATGATTTGGGGTTCCCTGTCCTGTGCGCCATGTGGAACATGTTCCTTTACGTAAGAGACAGTGGTGAGCAAATGGCTCAAAACTGGAACACGGACAGTCCATGGTTAGCCACAACTGGACCGGTGGCATTTAGCTCGATCCAAATGACTCTTAGAAGCTGCCTTTATGTGGGAAAGAGATGAGGTACAAAGGCATTTCCTGTCCATGTCCCAGTTGCCTCGTTTCCCTTTCCCACTCCAAATTAAGGGGGGGAAAGCTGATTTCAGTCTTGTGTGTGTGTGTGTGTGTGTGTGTGTGTGTGTGTGTGTGTGTGTGTGTGTGTGTGTGTGTCTAAACTGCACATTCAGGCTTAACTCTGGCTCAGGAACACAGCTCTATCCAAATCTCCCTCTTTCTTTCTGCCTTTCCACTAATTCTGCTGGTTTGGCTCACTTCTTTGAGGTGTCCAACGGACTTTCCCCTCTTATTAATTTTTTGATCAATCAGAAAGGTCTCTTTCACTCTTAATTGGAGCCTCCTGGGCTAGTTTTGTGAACTATGTCAAAGAAGAAAAAAAAGGGAGGTAGGGGGTGGGGAAAGAGGAGGCCCTCTTAGGGTGACCTTAATGAAAAACATGGCAACCTCATTCATTTGCCCACACAGCTGTGGATCGAACTGATCTCTGCTCCTTCTGCCAAGTCTTCAGAACAGACGTTAAGCAGAAGAGAGAAAGAGGAGAAATGTGCATTTAATTATCTTCCAGCCTTCCGGAAAGAACTCCACGGGGCATGCTACCTTTTCCCGCTCAGACCATGGGATGAGTGTCTGTCATCGATATGTCCCATGCTACACGGCGGGTAAAGACTGTAAAGAGCTACGCTCGAATGGAAGGTCAGGAGAACACGTTCTCCACCTTATGAACAGTAGCACCAAAAGGATAAGCTGGGAAGTGGAAGTTGAGAATTCTTTTGTTCAAGTTCTTAGAACTTAGGTCTGGACTGGCTAAGGAAAGGAAAACCACACGGTCAAAAGAAGAGAATACTTGTAGCTAAGGGTTGAACTGTGGGGTCCTTGGTGTTCTCTGAACTTGATGGTTTTCTTGTAGACATTTCATTATCCAACTAGGTAGCATCACCAGTGCTAGAAGGAGGTGGGGTTTGCAAAGAGGAGGAAGAGGAGGAGGAGGAGGAGGACTGTGGAGTCCTTGATGTTCTCTGAACTTGATGGCTTTCTTGCAGATGTTTCATTACCCAACTAGGTAGTGTCATCAGTGCTAGAAGGGAAGGGGGTTTGTGGAGTGGAGGGAGGAGGAGGAGGACTGTGGGGTCCTTGATGCTCTCTGAACTTGGTGGTTTTCTTGCAGACATTTCATTACCCAACTAGGTAACATCATCAATGCCATGCTTAATTACATCTCCTAAAGCCATCCTTTTTGCCAATTTTTGACCCCACACCACAGTCCAATATTCCTTTTGGTGCATAAAACTGGTTATACTCCAGGCAAAGTCTACTTTAGCTTGCTTAACTAAATTCAATAAATTGTCCTCAGCCTCAGAGTCCTTCACAAGAGGTTCCTCTCTTCCTATTTAATGAAGGAACATTTCTTACCGGTTCCAGCATTGATGGTGGAAGGAACGCTCTCTTTGTCCTCTTTCACTGAGGTTACCCCAATGCCGTATTCTGTTCCCGGTCTCAGGCCTTAAAGAATGAATAATTATTAATATTGCTTCCAAGAAATGATCATTCATTGTCCCAAAGTATCCCAAAGTACCAGAACCCCAAAACGAAGCAGAACAAGTCTAATAGCGCCCGGATTTAAAATAAGTTTCAAGCAGAAGAAATAACGATATGAAAATGAACGCCAAAGATAGTACACAACACTCCTGATAGGGGTAGCTCCCTTGGGAAATCTTTCCCCAAAAGTGGGACACCACTCCCAAAGAAGACCTAATATTGTGGTTGGGTCAATGTATGCTTCTCACACACACAAAAAAAGGGATAAACTCCTTTTGATCTCATTGTATGGATAGGCTGCTAAAGGAACATTCCATCCTGGGATCAAAGAAAGAGCATTCAATTGCTAGCCCTCAAAATCATGAATGAATTTAGATCGACGTCTGTTGGGCAATAACTTCAGGGACTTCCCAAGGTCCTACCAGAGAGTGTAAATTTGGAGGTGCCCTGGGTGCTTCTGGGCACTGTGACCTCAGCGTGATCTCCACCAGCGAGGGGTGCGTACTTGATTCTGTAAAGATCTGGCATCGTCGGACTGTTTTTCCACTCCAGGGTGATGGTGTGGTCTGTCTGAGAAAGGTGTCTTAGATTTTGGGGAGCATCCAGATCTGGGGAGAAGGAGAGAAAGAAATTTAATGTTCTCTGTCAACACGAGGGACACAGATGAGTAACAGGTCAGCCCCACCAAGCTGACCAAACCGTGAAATAAACTCCACAGGAAAGCTAAAATGACTTTTATTGTGGCTGGTTAGAATCACAGAATCTTGCAAGTCTGATGGCGCTTCTTATAGTTCAGTGAACAGGAAAAGGTCTCTGCCTCAACATCTTCTGAACGTTATCTGGCTGTCCTGGACTTAAGAAAGTGTTTTACTCCTTATGGTCTTGGGAATGGCGCTTGCTTATGGCCGTCAAAATCATCTTCCGAATGAAGACGAATCTACGTGTCCCAGGATAATGTTGCAGGATCCAATCTGGGTCAATCACCAGGACTGGAAGGTTTTGCCTTCCAAGCAGTTCGAAAACATGCAAATGTGAGTAGATCAATAGGTACCACTTCAGTGGGAAGGGAACAACGTTCCATGCACCTTGGCATATAGTCATGCCAGCCACATCATCATGGACGCATCTTTGGACAACGTTGGGTCCCTTGGCTAGGAAAATGATATGAGCACTCCCCCCCCCAGAGTTGGACATGACTGGACAGTGGAAAACTTTACCTTTTTATGGATATTCTGAATTCTTTAACCCCCCCCCCAATATCAGAGCTAGATTGGGAAGATCCTTAGAAACAATTAAAGTAAGAATTATTTCAGATCTCATAAAGACATATAGGCATGGTTTCATGTGCTGCCTGCATCCCATGGATGAGGCTTCGCTTGTTTGTGCAGACCAGTTTCTGACATGCCACAGACTGGTGTTGGTCCACAGACCAGAGATTGCGGATCCCTCACCTAAAATGAAGTTCAGGTGTCCAGATTTTTAATAGTCATCTCCATAAATCAGTTCCTCAAAGTCTGAAAGCTAGTGAATTGGAGCATAGCAGAAACATACTAAAAAGCAAAGCAAAAAACAAAAACATTTCATACCTGTGACAAAAGTTTCAGTGATGGGGTCACTTGCCATAATTCCACGCCGAGACACGAGGGTCACTTCATATTCAGTGTGAGGCTTCAGATTTCCAATGGAATACTGGCTTTCATCTTCGGACAGGTCAATGGATGTGCGGTCCCCTGGGGTATCCTTGGGCCCATAAGTCAGCTCAAGTCCGTCGATCTCAGCTAAGGATCTGAACCATGTTATGAGGACAGTTGTGTCTGTAACATCCTTTGATTCAATCTGACTGGGGGCATCCAGTTCTTGGGAGAAAACAAACAAGACAAGGCGAAGGTTTAACGTACCTGAATACAGAACAACCTCATCATTTAAAAAAAAAAAAAAGAATTGGAAAAGGGCTGTGCAGTGGAGCAAGATTTCCTTAAAGCAAATCCATTTTGAGTAAGTTCTCCTTTGCATCAGGAGTCCCCAAACTCTTTACCTCACTGGCTCCTTCATGAGATCCTTCCTTGATAACCCCCGACATTTATTACATAAAAATAATTGAATAAATACTACCTACACTAACCATATTGTGAATAAGGATTGACCCCTTGGTGTCAAGGTTGATCTTCTAAGAGGCTTGCTAACCTCTTGTCGCTGCACAACCTAGAAACAGGGGGGAGGGGGAATATGGGAAAGGAACGGGGGTTTCAAGAAGCCATCCATGGACCTTGAGACCCAAGGTCATCCAAAGCAGGTGTCTGACGCAGAAATGGACCGTTCCCATAACAAACAGAGAGAATGTGATTGGGCAACGTGAACACATGGTGGGTGGGGTTTATGGAAAGCTATTGTTAACTAACCAGAATTTCGCGTGAGAAAACTAGAGTTGATTTGACTTCCTCAGGGCCTGTGTGTGTATTCAATAAAAACTGATCTCTTAGGGGCACCTCAACGTCATAGAGGTTCTTCAGTGTTGAATTTGCCAGCTGGACAGTTGACATTTGGATAGTCCCATTGACCCTTGAGCTCACTATTGACCACTGAAGAACTCTCCTCTATCTTTTTTCCCCCAGGTGTTCTTCTCTTTCCTTTTTAACAATTAGAGTCTTTTCTCCTTCAAATTACACACTCCCCTGGGTCTAAACTACAAAGAAAATGAGGCTTTTGCAGATGTCAAACCAATTTGAACTGAATTGGCTCTCCGTATTGGCTCAGAATGTCAGCTTCTAGGGCAGAGTTGAACTGAACAGCTCTGAATTGATAGGAAGATCTACCAGGCAGGCACAAAAATTGCAGGGTCCAATCTGGGTCGGTGGTCCCTGGGACCAGAGGTTTATTTTTCTGAGCTTTAGGACTCACGCTGGAGCCCATCTTCAAGGACTCTCTCTGTACCTGGCTATTCTGTGCATTTTTGGGGCACCTGGTTGAGTGTAGCTTCCTATTGGATGACTGGTGTGTCGATGGTTGGCTATCAGCTGTTGCTTCCTTTTGCTGCCAAGTCCTCAGCTCCTAAGTACTTGATAAGCTGGTGGTAGATCAGCACCCCTATTGGCTATGAGAGGCCTGTTTCCTAGGCTTCAATCTCTTCCCTGGCTGTTTTCAAACACAAAAGGGTTCTCCTGAATCAATTAAAAAAATAGTAAATTGCCCCCATGCAGTGTTTTGAACGGTAATGTCCAAATTCACCTTGGAGTGGGTGTAAATGGCGGAATCAGATCTGATCGAGCATCTCAATCCAAATCAGGAACTGAGTTCTACCTTGCTAGGAAAGATGCATTGCCCCATCTTCTGGCTCTCCTAATCATCCTAAAAAAAAAGCCCTCCTTGGCTTGATTAAAAGCCCTCAAGGGACGCTTGCAGGGATGATCCCCGACAATCACGACGAGCGAAAGAAGAAGCTATGGTCTTTCTCTCAATCTCTTAGTTGACATACTTCAATGGCCACTTACTAGTAGTCACAATCCTTGACACAGCAGGTCCTCGGGTCTGATTCTTCACGACAACCAGAGATACATTATACTGCTGCCCTGGTGCAAGACCATGTTGTAGGTATGAAGTCTGAGGGCTCTTCAGACTGCTTCGGATGGCCCCGTTGTCTTCCTCTTTCTGCAACGCAAACCATTGCGATGAGCAAATAAGAAGGTAGCCAGAAAGGAAAGCAGGATCCCATGGCAAGCTTCCTAGGCGAAATCTTTCTTACCATGCTTCTAAAGATGATCTCCCACCCATGGAAAGGGAAATTAAAGGGATCCCATTCAACTTCCACGGACGTCTCTTTAACAGATTTGAACTTCAAGCCATCGGGGGCAGGCAAGTCTGAAAACCAGAAGCAAAGACGACCGTGTCAACACCATGATTTTTATATCTTCACCCTTTCGTATGTCTGGTTTAATGAAAAGAAGGACTAGGATGTCATGACAGCAGTCTTCCAATATTTGAGAGGCTGCCCCAAAGAAGAGCGGGGTCAACTTATTCTCCAAAGGACCAGAAGGCAGGATAAGAAGCCATGGATGGAAACTAATCAAGGAGAGAAGCAACATGGAATTAGGAGAAACTTCCTAACAATGAGGACAACTAACCAGAGGAACAGCTTGTCTCCAGAAGTTGTGGGTGCTCCATAACTGGAGGTTTTTAAGAAGAGACTGGACAACCATTCGTCTGGAATGGTATAGGGCTTGTGGACTTCAGCTCCCAGAATTCCTGAGTCAGCATGGCTGGTTCAGGAATTCTGGGTATTGAAGTCCACAAGTCATAAAAGAGCCAAGGTTCCCTACCCCTGGGTCTCCTGCTTGAGCAGGGGGTTGGACTAGAAGATTCCCAAGATCCCTTCCTACTCTGTTATTCTGTTATAATTGGGGTCATTAACGGTCTACAAACCATGTCCTATGAGGAACGGTTAAAGGAATTGGGAATGTTTAGTCTACAGAAAAGAAGACTGAGAGGAGACATGATAGCTGTCTACAAATACCTGAAGGGCTGTCACAGTGCAGAGGGATCAGCCCTGTTCTCACTTGCCCAAGGAAGGACTAGAAACAATGGGATGAAACTGCAGGGGAAAAGATTCAGATTAAATGTTAGAAAAAAAATTCTAACAGTAAGGGTGATCGACCAGTGGAACAGGTTGCCACAGGAGGTGGTGAGCTCCCCTTCGATGGAAGTCTTCAAGCAGAGACTGGACGGCCATTTATCTGGGATGGTTTAAGGAATCCTGTCTCGAGCAGGGGGTTGGACTCGATGACCCGGGAGGTCCCCTCCAACTCTACGATTCTATGATTCTATGACTATGAACCATACCCCAAACTTGGAGACAGTGTAGGCCTAGCTTGTGTTGGATGTCAATTTTTGAGCTTCTCAGCCTCCTTTATCACCAGTTACTTCAGCCAACACAAAACTTACAGGCTAACTGCCGTAGCATAGATTTCCATAATTATACCTAATTTAACAGCATAAATTACTCACTTGGCCTTTAAAGTACTTACAAGTAGCAATCCGGGCATTAATTGGGATGCTTTTTTTGTTCCTTAGGATGGCAAAAACACGGATGAAATATTCCACGCCAGGTTCCAGCTCCTGAATGGTGGCTGATGTTTTATTTCCAGGTACCCGGAACTGAAGTTCTAAGCCACCAGTGCTGGTCGGAATGTAGCTGATGAGATACTCATTGACAATATTTTCATTTGCCCATTCCAGGTTAATGGTCTTATCTGTCACTTCCGTAATCAACAAATCCTTCGGAGGAGATACTGTTGTGAAGATTTAAAGAAGAAGAAGAAAAAAGTGATCGAAGAAGTCCAAGAAGCAAAGAGATTTGTCTTTGTAGAACCAAACCCCAAATTTGTCTTACGAAAGTCTGATCTACATGCCCAGCAACAAATTATGGAATCTACTCATTGAAGCTATATATGTAGAGTAATCGTTTGAAAGAACCCTCTTATCCCCAAAGTGATGTAATTGTCTACAACTGCCATTATCCTCAAGGTGAAGATTATAGGAATTGCACAAGGGATTCACCTCTAGATACTCCATGAACCCTTTCAATTCTGTGATTTGGTACAACTTACCATCTGAACAGTCAGCACCTATAAATCCTTCTTCACAGACACATCGCCCAGCTATACAGCGACCGAGATCATTGCAATTGTTGGGGCAGGACTGTTCATCACAAGCAGGCCCTTCATATCCTTCATCACACAGACACACACCATTAATGCACTGCCCTCTATTGTTGCAGTCGTTGGGACATTTCCGTTGAGCACAATCTACACCGGTGAAGCCCTCATCGCATACACACTGTCCGTTCAGACAACGACCTTGGTTGTTGCAGTTGTTGATGCAAGCTAGGTCCCCACAGTCCTCCCCAAGGAAGCCTTCATTACATTCACAGACTCCATTGACACAGCGTCCACGACGGTTGCAGTCCTGGGGACAGGTCAGTTCTGAGCAGTCTTCAGCTGTGTAGCCTTCATCACAAATGCATTGCCCACCAACACAGCGTCCATGGTCATTGCAGTCATTGGGGCACCGCAGTTCATTGCAATCAAGCCCAGTGAAAGCTTCTTCACATACACACTGGCCATTCACACATTTCCCCCGCTTGTGGCAATCGTTGGGACACCTGCGCTGGCTGCAGTCCTCACCCACAAAGCCTTCATCGCATACACACTGCCCTTTGATGCACTGACCACGGTTGTGGCAGTCATGGAGGCATCTCAGATCTCCACAATCCTCCCCCATGTAATCCTTCTCGCACTGACATTTCCCACGAACACACTGGCCATGATTGTTGCAATCCTTGGGACATCTTAGTTCACTGCAATCTTCCCCCATGAAGGCTTTGTCACACACACACTGGCCATTCACACACTGCCCCTGGTTGTGGCAGTCATTGAGACACCTCACTTCTCCACAGTCTAGTCCCAAGAAGCCTTCATTGCACACACATTGCCCATCGACACAGCGTCCCTGTTTGTGACAGTCATTGGGACACCTCCGTAGAAAACAATCATCTCCGGTGAATCCTTCATCACACACACACACTCCATTCTCACAGTGTCCATTATGGTGGCAATCATTTGGACAGGCCAGGTCCCCACAGTCCTCACCAGTGAACCCAGTTTCACAGTAGCAGGTGCCGTTGATGCAACGACCCCGGTCATAGCAATCGTTGGGGCAAATGAGCTCACTGCAGTCCTCACCCGTGTATCCGTCATCACACACACACTCTTCTTCCACACAGCGCCCCAGATTATTGCAGTTGTTAAGGCAAAGGGTCTGGCTGCAGTCTACCCCACTGAAACCTTCCATGCAGATACATTGTCCATTCACACACTTGCCATACTCACTGCAGGGCACCAAGCAGACCTCAAGGCTACAGTCATCCCCAGCGTAACCATCAAAGCACACACATTTCCCATTGACACATCTGCCTTGATCACTGCAGTCCCCAGGACAAGCCAGCTCCCCACAATCATAGCCGGCGTAACCATAGTCACAAATACACTGGCCATTGATGCACTGGCCCCTCTCATTGCAGTTCTGTGGGCATTCTGGCTCTGAGCAATTTGGTCCTTTCCAGCCCTGTTCACAGATGCAGCCACAAACATCATTGCTGTAGTTTCCTCGTCCGCTGCAATAGGGTGTAGCTTCAATAATACCTGTTCAAATAAAATAGACTTATATACAGGTTCATAATGTTTTACAGTCCTCCCTCAGTGGTTTACAAAGTCAGCATATTTGCCCCCAACAATCTGGGTCCTCATTTTACTGACCTCAGAAGGATGGAAGGCTGAGTCAACCCTGAGCCACTGAGTATTGAACTCCAGGCTGTGGGCAGAGTTTAGCCTACCATGCTGCATTCTAACCACTGCACCACCATGGCCCCTAATGCAATATCCGATCAACTACAGCAGCGGTTCTCAACCTGTGGGTCGCGACCCCATTTGGGGTCGAATGACCATTTCACAGGGGTCGCCAAACGCCGCAGTCCGCCATTTTTTCCCCTTTTCCCCTTGGCCGGCGTAGGGGGTAGCACCATGCATGCGCGATGCGGGTCCGTCGCGCCACGCGTGCATGATGCTGGCCGTCGCGCCGCGCCATGCATGCGCGATTCGGGCCGTCGCGCCGCGCATGCACGGTGCAGGTCGGGGTCTCGGCCTGAAAAAGGTTGAGAACCGCTGAACTACAGCAATAGCAATAGAACCTGACTTATATATCGACTCACAATGCTTTACAGTCCTCTCTAAGTGGTTTACAGAGTCAACCTATTGTCCGCAACAATCTGGGTCCTCATTTTACCAACCTTGGAAGGATGGAATACAATTCCTCATGAAAATTGTCTTTTTGCTCGAAAAGACAAAGCAGAATATAAACGTAACAAGGATAGCAATGAAGGGAAAGGAAAAATGAACATGTTGCGGAAGCAAATATCAACGTACTGTTAATGGCATTCTTTCCCATAAGGCAATGGGGTTATGGAGAACTTACTGAAGCTCTAGTTAGTTGGTCATATTTTATTTTTTAGATGTGTGAATCCAGATGGGATTACCAATGACCCCTCCTCCTTTTTACAAGACATTGGTTTTCTACCAGATCTGAATAGTACAATCACTGGGTCAGTATGTGTTCTAAGCTCTACATAACTTAGCCATAGAGTTGCTAACCATGGTACTGAATGTCAGTCAGGAACCTCCAGGCCAATACCTGTAGTGCTGTCCAGGGTCCTGAAACAGAATGTTCTAGACTTGCCTCATATTTTTAATGTCCTTTGCCTTGTGGGGGGGGTCAATCAAATTATTTATTTATTTCTCATCCTTGAAAGTAATGAAGGGACGGAATTTAAACACAAACGGGACATGAATAAAATGTGGTCTACCACAAAAGGTTCAAAACAGAAATACTCCTGTTTAGGAATTCTAGTTCTCCTATTTCTTTGTTTGGGAGTTCTAGTTCTTCTATTTCTTTGTTTGGGAAGTCTAGTTCTTCTATTTCTTTGTTTGGGAGTTCTAGTTCTTCTGTTTCTTTGTTTGGGAAGTCTAGTTCTTCTATTTCTTTGTTTGGGAAGTCTAGTTCTTCTGTTTCTTTGTTTGGGAAGTCTAGTTCTTCTATTTCTTTGTTTGGGAAGTCTAGTTCTTCTGTTTCTTTGTTTGGGAAGTCTAGTTCTTCTATTTCTTTGTTTGGGAAGTCTAGTTCTTCTGTTTCTTTGTTTGGGAAGTCTAGTTCTTCTGTTTCTTTGTTTGGGAAGTCTAGTTCTTCTATTTCTTTGTTTGGGAAGTCTAGTTCTTCTATTTCTTTGTTTGGGAATTCTAGTTCTTCTATGTCTTTGGGAATTTCAGTTCTCCTATTTCTTTGTTTGGGAGTTCTAGTTCTTCTATTTCTTTGTTTGGGAAGTCTAGTTCTTCTATTTCTTTGTTTGAGAATTCTAGTTCTTCTATTTCTTTGTTTGGGAAGTTTAGTTCTTCTATTTTTTTTGTTTGAGAATTCTAGTCCTTCTCTTTTATTCCATTCCACCTTGCTTCTGAGTTCTCCTAACTTACCTTTCGCTGTTTGAGCACTGGAACAGCATCCTGACCCACCGCTGCACTGTTCCTGCAGAGAAGATACCAGTTCTTCCAATTCTTCAAGTCGGCTTAGTAAGTCCTTGATATCAGGGGCAGCTGCACAACCGCAAGCCCGCCGTGGAATATTGATCCGGTGTGTGAACACAATCTGATTTTCTTCATTCAGCGTGTGCTCCTGATAGTGTTTGCCTGGCTCGGATGGAAGTTTGAGTTCTGAGTCTCCACTGGGAGCGTCCAAGTCCACAGAGCAAAGGGAGCCTACGGGGACATTGATATTGTAGACATGGTTGAAGACCACAGGATGGTTATCCTCTGGCAGCGTCACGTTGATTCCTGTCTCCCTCTTCTGCCGAATAATTCTGTTGATGAGTCCACCGCTAGCATCTTTATGGAACAAAAAGATGGCCACCGAGGCCACAACCCACACGGAGAGGCCCATTCTCACTTCCTTCAGAGCACGCTTTGTAGACAAACAGCTGCTTTTATGTTGGAAAGAAGAGACTCAGATGCAACTCAGAGCTTCAGGTCTGCCTCTGCTTTTGGTTCTGCAAGAGTTAACATGAGATAGACTCAATTAATTTGCTGTGAAATCAATACCCCCACACTGGAATGACTTGCAGGAAGGGATCAGCACTGAACTGGGAAGTGATCAAGTTTGCAACACAACACAAGCTCAGAGACTGTAATGAAAAGAGGTGGGGGGGGGAAGGCAGCACTTTCCTTTGCTATGTCAAGCCATCACCAGAACATGCAGCTGAAATCAGGAAATGATAGCAAATAAATTAGGGATGAATGACTTGGCTGTGCAAAAGTTGAAAAATGGAGGCCAAACTGAAGACGGAAGTTGCTTCCTGTGCCAGCACAGAAAACTGGCACCCAATAAAACAAACACTTCCTCTTTTACGAGACAGTTCCTAGCTAGCTCCTATGATAAATAAAAGTTTTTATTGTGATTTTACAAGACTGGATTGATTTTCATTCTTTGAGACCCAAATAAAGCGGGGATGCACACAGAGAGAGAGAGAGAGAGAATCTGAAAGGAAAAAAGTGATAAAAAAATTCAACATTCTCTAACTGGCAGGTTTTTCTTTCCTCGCCCGGATAATCTCTCTCATCTCCTTGCAGTTTCCAGGAACCTTTCCCATTTTTTTTTTTTAAAAATGCTCCAGACGGCTCTTATTTTAAATAAAAACCCGTAGATTGGAACCAGCAGGTCCTCACTGGAGTAAAAGAAGAAAGAGCTGTTCTAAAAATGGAACTCAAGCGGAAGAAATAGGCCACTGGAAAAGACTGCTGGAAAGTAAGAGAGAAATGACTTTTTAATTTAAATTTATTTCACTTGCTTCCGGCTGGCTGCTCTTTGGAAACTCAGCATGGGATGCCGAATTTCCCCCCCCCCCAGAATTTGTCCTTCAGTCAGGGCTCGTTGGTGGTAGCAGATCGTCAGCTCAACTGCTTCTCCTCATGTTCTTCTCAACCTGGGAGTGTTCAGTTTTCTCACGCTGAGAGCGTATGTCTCATCAGGCTGAGATGAATGGTTAGAGCAATTTATTCCAAGAGCTGAAGACAGTTCACCTAGCTTTTTTTTCTGCCAATTTTATAGCCGTGGCTCAGTCCTTCTCAGCCCAACCTGGATTCTGCGACAGAACCTGGGCATTTGTGATTCTGGATAAACACCATCAATGTTGGATCATCTGTATCTGCTAATTGGCCTCCCAGGCTTTATCCACACTCATCTACATCAGAACATCAGGATAACGGAGTTGAAAAGGACCGTGGAGGTCTTCAAGAACATAAGAACATAAGAAGAGCCATGCTGAATCAGGCCAAAGCCCATCGAGTCCAGCATTCTGTGTCACACAGTGGCCCACCAATTGTACATGGGGATCTTGAGCAGAAAGAGAAGGCAAACCCCCCCTTTCCCTTGACCCCCAACAAATGGTACTCCAGGGAATCCTGCCTGCCTCAACCAACATAGAGGCGGCACATGGACATCCGTTTTAATAACCACCGATTCTAGTCTAGCCCCCTGCTCAAACAGGAGAACCTATACCATCTCAGACAAGTGACTGTCTAGCCTCTTCTTAAAAATCTCCAGTGATGGACCGCCCATGATTTCTGGAGGCAAGCCGTTCCACTGGTTAATTGTCCTCACTGTCAGGAAGTTTCTCCTTAGTTCTAGGTTGCTTCCCTCCTTGATAAGCTTCCATCCATTGCTTCTGGTCTTGCTCTCTGGCACTTTGGAGAATAGATTGACCCCTTTCTCTCTGTGATAGACTGCTATCATGTCAGCCCTATTCTTCATTGGGCTAAACATGTCCAGTTCCCTAAATTGTTCGTTATGCTATCTAATCTCCAGATTCTTCGTCTCTGTTGCTTTTTTTGAAGATTATCATGTCACCCTTTGGTCTTCTCGGTCACCCAAAAGAGGCAGAAAGAGCCTCTGTTCACCCTATTAACTTTGCACATGGCTCAGGACGGAAATTCAAATCAGCATTCTTAGCACCATGACACTGTGAGCAAGTTTCCCATGGACTTCTACTCCATCCTCAGTTTCTTTAGGGAAGACATATGTCTCGCTGGCAAATACCAATGACTTTGAAAACTTTAGGTTTTTGGAAAGTTCTGCTGCCAAGCTACACATAGTTGGGATCTCGTTTTTTTTTTTCTCCTTTTTGTTTGCAATGACTTCACAGTGGATCAGGCCAACACTGGTAGGCCCTCTGTTTCATACTTACAGAGCTTGTAATTCTTTCTCTCCCTCTCCTCCCTCGAATAAATCAGAGCCATGAATGCAGAATTTAAACATAAGACTGCTGTTAATTTCAGGGTTTTGCCAAAAATACTCAAGCTTCAGTTCAGAATAGGCCTTTCTGGAAAAAGATTTCTTTTCTTTTCTTTCTTTTTTTTTTTTAAAAAAATCTATTAAACCTTCATTGTTATTGAATGGCTGCTCTACTGTATAAAACTCATGTGGCTTTTTTATAGGGTCAACAGAGGCACAGTCTGCTGTTTGTTCCTCATGGAAGACAAATGGAACAAGTCTCCACTAATTAGAGATAGAAAGCCTATATTTGGCCATGCAGAAAATAGGGGAACGGGATGGATTTAGGCCAATCATAATGTGCCTCTAGCAGGATTTGATAGTATATGTTTGGAAAAGCCCAGGGGATTAAGTCGTGCGATTGCATCCATTACTATTTGGAGAATTTTTTTCTTCATCCTATCCAAGTCACGGAATGACGCCCTAAAACAGTTTTCAGGGCTTGATTAATAGGATGTCAAGAAGCATCTTCTCAACTCAATGTTACGGGCACAGAGAAACATGTTTCCTTGATTAGCACTAAATCATAAATTGATCAAGTGGGCTGAGTTTGCATAAAGCACTAAGAGAAGGAGAAGAGGAAAGAGGAGAAGATAGAGAATGAGAAGGAGGAGGAGTAGATAGATAAGGAGGAGAAGACAGATAGGTTAACTCAGTATTACGGGCACACAGAAGCAAGTTGCATGATCACTCCTTGCTTCAAGCTAAATCATAAATTAATCAAATTAATCAAATGGGCGGGATTTGCATAAAGCCCTAAAAGAAGGAGAAGGAAGGGAAAGTAAAGACGGACCATGAGGAGAAGGAGAAGGAGAAAATAGGTAAGGAGAAGGAGAAGATAGACGGGAAGAGAAGGACGAGATCTTAATATTTTAGTCCCCAAACATCACATTAATCCTGTTCGCTTATTAATCTGCGAATGAATTAAGAACTAGGGGACAGAAGTGATCATGTGGACAGTATCGATTCAACTTGTAACTGGAAAAGAGGGCACGCCATATCAAACATCATTTAAAATAATTTCTTGCTTTAATTAAAACTGGCTATTAGACTGGTCTAGCCTTTTCTCCAGCTTCCTGGCTTCCACCTGTCATGTGACGTGGCATTCATTCTTGGGGCTCGGTCACTGTTTCTGCAGCTCATGGAGACCCACCCTCATTCTACTTTCTGCTTTCCCTTGAAAAATCACTAAAGTGAGGGACATTTTGGCAATGTGCCCAGGCAATGAAATCCTCCTTCACTTAACTGCAACTCAAGAGAATAATTAACACACTTTGATATTCAGTTGGTAGTGCTCAACAAGGAAATGGCATTGTACTCTCCAATGTTCAGTGCAAAATATAGTTGAGAAGAGTGGTTATAAATTAGCCTGTCCTTCACCAAAGAACCATCTGGCACCAGAAATTGTGTTTTTTTTTTAGATACCTATTGCATGAAATGTACAGTTTTCCCTTTTATAGGTGTCCAAAGGGTGTGAATAAATTTCTCCTCAAGAGAAATTTCTCCTCTGGCTAAATAATCGCCATCCCTATTCAAATCTCCCATTCTTACTCCTAACATATTTAAAATTTGAAGGAGAACTATGTTTCCCAGCTATTATGAGGCCACTGAGATGTTTCCTAAATGGCTTCATGTTAATGGCTCCCTCAGGCCTCACAGTTTGATGGCCGACTGACCTATTTCTGTCAGAACTTGTGAAATCAAGATTTTACCTCCTTTTTGAAGGAGGAATGGAAAGTCAGCCTTTTAGCGGAGAAACAGAAAGGACTTCTGACCCACAAAAATGAGAGAAGGAGACCAAATGACACCAGGGCAAATTTAGCCTCAGAGATATCTCCCAGAAAGACAAGGAAGGAAGGAAGGAAAGAAGGAAGGAAGGAAGGAAGGAAAGAAGGAAGGAAGGAAGGGTGGAAGGAAGGAAGGAAAGAAGGAAGGAAGGAAGGAAGGAAGGAAAAAGAATGAAAGAAAGGAAGTAGAAAAAGAAAGAAATAAAGGGAGGGAGGGAGGGAGGGAAATAGGAAGGCAGGAAGGTGGGCAGATTACAAAAAAGATGTTAAGACTTTGGAAAAAGTACGAAGAAGAGTAACTAAGATGATGAAAGGCCTGGAGACTAAAACGTATGAAGAAAGATTGCAGGATTTGGGTTTGGCTAGTCTAGAGAAAAGAACCTAATAGTATGCCAGTATTTGAGGGGCTGCCCCAAAGAAGAAGGGGGGTCAACTTATTCTCCAAAGCACCAGAGGGCAAGACAAGAAACAATGGATGGAAACTAACTGAGGAGAAAAGCAACCTGGAATTAAGGAGAAGCTTCCTAAAAGTGAGGACAATTAACCAGTGGACCAGAGGTTGTGGGTGCTTCATCTCTGGAGGCTTTTAAGGACAGCCCCCCTGTCTGAAATAGTCTGGGCTCTCCTGCTTGAGCAGGGGGCTGGACTAGACGACCTCCAAGGTCCCTCCCAGCTCTCTTTTGAGTCTTTCATTACAGTTCTTGGCTGGAGCTGCTCCCATCTAGAGTGCTTCTCTGAATCCATTCCAGCTTGCCAACTGACAAACCGAAGAGGCAAAAATAAAATAAAATAAAATAAAAGCTTTGATGCTGAGTAACAAGCAAAATTTTAATTCCACAGCCCTGGAGACCTGACTTCTGACGCTGAAGCATTTCAGTTTGGATCCATCTCTTGGCCCCAACCCATTTTGCCTCATCACATCTCTTCATTTACTCGGTCCGACTCCACCGAGGTTAACTGGCGGGGTTTATAAAATCCCGGCTTTGTCTGGCTTCCTTCCAGCTTAGTTGCTCTTTCGTCTTCACTTTTTATGAAGGAGGAGGACTCAGAGAGAAGATTGCGAAGAGTACGGAGAGATGCTATTAATAGAAGAGAATATTTGTAGTTCAGGGTTCCCCCCCCCCAGGGTCAACATAGAAAGGATAAGGCGTGGTGCAATACACTCTGGTTTTCTTCGCTCATTTCATCCCCAGATATCTTGGTCTATATTTTGAACTGTTAATAATGTGTCAGATGGTGATATAATCCGTGTCGACATGCAAGCCTCTGTGTCTCTTTCTTTCTTTCTTTCTTTCTTTCTTTCTTTCTTTCTTTCTTTCTTTCTTTCTTTCTTTCTTTCTTTCTTTCTTTCTTTCTTTCTCTTTCTTTCTCTCTCTTTCTCATCTCTTCTCTCTTCCTCTCTCTCCTCTTTCTTTCTGTCCTTTCTCATCTCTTCTCTTCCTCTCTCTCTCTCTACTTTCTTTCTTTCTTTCTCTTTCTTTCTATCTCTCTTTTTCTCATCTTTTCTCCCTTCCTTCCTTCCTTCCTTCCTTCCTTTCTTTCTCTCTCTTTCTCATCTCTTCTCTCTTCCTCTCTCTCCTCTTTCTTTCTGTCCTTTCTCATCTCTTCTCTTCCTCTCTCTCTCTACTTTCTTTCTTTCTTTTTCTTTCTATCTCTCTTTTTCTCATCTTTTCTCCCTTCCTTCCTTCCTTCCTTCCTTTCTTCCTTTCTTTCTTTCTTTCTTCCTTCCTTCCTTCCTTTCTTTCTTTCTTTCTTTCTCTTTCTCATCTCTTCTCTCTTCCTCTCTCTCCTCTTTCTTTCTGTCCTTTCTCATCTCTTCTCTTCCTCTCTCTCTCTACTTTCTTTCTTTCTTTCTTTCTCTTTCTTTCTATCTCTCTTTTTCTCATCTTTCCTTCCTTCCTTCCTTCCTTCCTTCCTTCCTTCCTTCCTTCCTTCCTTCCTTCCTTCCTTCCTTCCTTCCTTCCTTCCTTTCTTTCTTTCTTTCTTTCTTTCTTTCTTTCTTTCTTTCTTTCTTTCTTTCTTTCTTTCTTTCTTTCCTGCAGCAGACAATGCCATCACAACAGTGTCCTGTCAATCTAGCCTGACTTAATTGGCAAATATATATTGCTAATAGCAATTGGCCACCTGGATAGTTCGGATGATTTGAGCTGAACTTTAAGTGGACACTCCATCAGGATAAACCATGATCCTGCAAGGATAAAGTCAACTCTATTAATACAGGAGAACTTTAAACTCTTGTTCCCCCCCCCCAAGTTGGATGCTGTCTGTCTGTCTGTCTGTCTGTCTGTCTCTCTCTCTCTCTCTCTCTCTCTCTCTCTCTCTCTCTCTGTGTGTGTGTGTGTCTGTGTTATTTTATTTTTGTTTAAGAAAAGCAACGCAAGATTTTCTAATGAAGGAAGAAATTCTCATGAGAAAGAAAGGTGGAGTTCCTTCATAATAGAATGTATATTTTAATTTTAATGAGACGGATGGGTGGGTGGGACTCTCCATAACAGCTTAGGATACATTGAGCTTTCTTTCCATTTCTAACAAAACAAATTAGGGGGTGTGTTTGTGTGTGTGTGTGTGGGGAGCCTGGTTTTCCTTGTGCATCTACCCAGCAGATCTTATTAGCCAGACAGACACCCCCTTGTCAAGGAAAGGGAACACCCTGCTCTCTGCTTATTTACATCAAACTTGAGAAAGAGGGGGCAGATTTCCCATTTCTTGGATGGATGCCCAGGTTTTATTTTTCCCACATGTGGAACAAATTCAGCCTGGACAAGGAGCATCTGAGAGGAAGAAAATGCAGCAGCCAGACTGAAAGTTTCCTTGAATACATTAAAAAGGGTCTTCTCTCTCTCTCTCTCTCTCTCTCTCTCTCTCTCTCTCTCTCTCTCTCTCTCTCTCTCTCTCTCTCTCTCTCTCTCTCTCTTCTCTCTCTCTCTCTCTCTCTCTCCTCTCTTCTTTTCTCTCTTCCTCTCTCTTCTCTCCCTCTGTCTCTCTCTCTCTTCTGTTGACAAGAGAAAACTTAAAGAGAAATTAATGAGATTCTTTGCTTGCTCTGTCTGAACAATTCTCAACCTTACTGTCCTCAATTCATAGTGCTTTCCACTTGTGTTGTGAACTGAACGACCTGGACAGACAGACAGACAGACACAATACACACACACACAAACACATAGATAGATAGATAGATAGATAGATAGAGAGATAGAGAGAGAGAGAGAGAGAGAGAGAGAGAGAGAGAGAGAGAGAGAGAGAGAGAGAGAGAGAGAGAGAGAGAGAAAAGAAGGAGGAGGAGGGGGAGGAGAAGAAGAAGAAGTACTACTACTACTACTACTACTACTACTACTACTACTACTACTACTACTACTACTTCTGGAAGCGGCATCCACACAGAGAACCAGTTGTTCACAGATTTGAATCCCACCATTGGTCAGCTTGCTTTGGTTGCCATCACTTAAGCATCTGGCAGAACCCCAGGGATGGGTCTTCTCTGTTGCTCTTTGCAAGAACATGTCCTATCTCCCTGAGATGTGATTGGCCCATCCCTGCCTGTCTTTTAAAAGGCATTTAAAAACTGGCTCTATCCCCAAGTAGGGAGTGGTCTGGTCCATTTGAATGATTTATTTCTGGCACGTCATGCCCTAATGTTTTCATGTTTTGTTTTTATTATTTGCTGACTGTTTTTTTTTAATAGAGTCAATTGCTGTTCATTGATAAGTTGCCCTGAGTTGTGAGTCAAGCAAGCACCTATATAATGTGAACTTACCAACAAACAAAACTCTGGCAAATAAGAATAACTCCATCCGGACTCCAAATATGGTAATCTATTTGATCTTGATGACTATAAATGGGGGTGTTTGGTGAAAGTCAACCCACTTCACTCAAGCTAGTCCTACCTCTTGCTATGCTTCCTTGTGCATATACATCTCCAGAACTGCTTGATAAGCCCAGATTCTAACTTCTATGCTTTCTCCTCTATTTTTTCTCCCATGTCTTCAACCTTCTCAAGAACGTCATGGAAGCTACTTAACCATACTGCTACTCAAACTGTATCGGAAAGAACTTCCAGTTCTAGAAGTGCGCCTCCAATTTTGTTTATAATTCTACAGATTCTGTACACCAGATGTGATTGACACCTAGATGCCCTCCATATTTTACTGAAGTTCAACTTCTCCTTATGGAAAATGCCATGGGAGATGCTGGGGTTCTAGTTCTCAACTATGAGAAGGATCACATATTCTTCCTTCTCGTTCTAGAGTGGTCTTTTTCCGCCCTTTCCAATCCAATACTTCACAGTGCCACTCTGAAAACATTTGTTAGATTATACCAACCTGGGCTGCATCTAGTGCTGTTCTATGACCACGCCCACCAAAACTTTGATACGGCAATGATGTTAATCCTAATCTCCACGATGTTCTAATTTTTCTGCAAATATGTATCCATGCCACATGTGGGAGGGTTATAATCAAATGTGCACATTCACCCAACTTTGCTACTAGATTCTGCAAAATGTGTCACAAGCTTATCCGTTTCCTAACTATTTGTTCATTAGGTTTCTACCCCACTTTTATTTTTATAACTCAAGATGGCATACACAACACTCCCTCCTCTTATTTTCCCCACAAAAACTTTGTGAAGTGGGCTGAAAGAGAGAGAGAGAGACTGGCCCCAAATCTCCAAAGAAGAACTAGAACTCCTGATTGCCTAATTTCTAGAGGATCACAAGAACAATGCCTAAACTCAATGTTTTGATGACCATATATGCCTACAGATCTTTCTCCTAAGATTGGACTGAGGTCAAACTAGGGTTACCTTAACAGAGGACAGATGCAGTACTTCTGTTCAACCTTTCTAAGGAACACAAGACTTGTTTTCTCTTTAGGTTTGTATCCCGCCACTGCTAATAATCTCTAGGGGATGGATTGAATCAGTGTTCCATTCAAAATAACTCCAGAACTGTTCTCTCAGTTCCTTCATTGCACAGTGGGAAATCCAGTGAGGCATTTTCACTAGCTGAAACAGAAACTTTCCGAGTCATTCAATGTATCTAAGCCTACATCATAAATAAATTACTTGTTGCCTGCTTCAGACAAAGGGTTTCGGAAAACGTGCCAGCAACTGCCTTGGAGAGAGCAGGATTTAGTTGACCAAGGATGGAGAGGAGAAAAGAAGTAGCAAGCTCACTTCCTTCCACATTTAAGAGTTTCTTGACATTTCCAATCCTCACTTGCCTACTCCTATTCAATCAGAGTTATTTCTAAGTAAAAGAAATTCAACTGCTACGATCTAAGTGTCTTCATAGCAGGTTTTTTATTCAGGTATTCCGAGGAACCCCTGAAATAGTGACAAGTTCCATCTATGCATATTATATAGAGATAGGTAAGTCTCATGTTTCCATGCTGGCAGATTCAGGTAAGACCAAAGTGAGTAACCTCTCACCTTATTCTAATTTGGACCCCATGTTCTAATGGACAGGCTACAAAACTGATGGAATGAATGGAAGGGTGATCAATGTAGAGTCCTTCAGATGTTGGATCAAAAGTGGTTTTTATTTTTGAAAAGGCAACTGGATTTATTTTTTTTGAGGGGGAGGAGGAAGAAGAAGAAGGAGAAGGAGAAGATGAAGGAGAAGGAGAAGAAGAAGAAGAAGAAGAAGAAGAAGAAGAAGAGGAGGAGGAGGAGGAAGAGGAAGAGGAAGAGGAAGAGGAAGAGGAAGAGGAAGAAGAGGAAGAGGAAGAAGAAGAAGAAGAAGAAGAGGAAGAAGAAGAGGAAGAAGAAGAAGAAGAAGAAGAGGAAGAAGAAGAGGAAGAGGAAGAAGAAGAAGAAGAAGAAGAAGAAGAAGAAGAAGGAGAAGGAGAAGGAGAAGGAGAAGGAGAAGATGAAGATGAAGAAGAAGAAGAAGAAGAAGAAGAAGAAGAAGAGGAAGAGGAAGAGGAAGAGGAAGAGGAAGAGGAAGAAGAAGAAGAAGAAGAAGAGGAAGAGGAAGAGGAAGAAGAAGAAGAAGAAGAAGAAGAAGAAGAGGAGGAGGAGGAGGAAGAGGAAGAGGAAGAAGAGGAAGAGGAAGAAGAAGAAGAAGAAGAGGAAGAAGAAGAGGAAGAAGAAGAAGAAGAGGAAGAAGAAGAGGAAGAAGAAGAAGAAGAAGAAGAAGAAGGAGAAGGAGAAGGAGAAGGAGAAGATGAAGAAGAAGAAGAAGAAGAAGAAGAAGAAGAAGAGAAGAGGAAGAAGGAAGAGGAAGAGGAAGAGGAAGAGGAAGAGGAAGAAGAAGAAGAAGAAGAAGAAGAAGAAGAAGAAGAAGAAGAAGAAGAAGAAGAAGAAGAAGAAGAAGAAGAAGAAGAAGAAGAAGAAGAAGAAGAAGAAGAAGAAGAAGAAGAAGAAGAAGAAGAAGAAGAAGAAGAAGAAGAAGAAGAAGAAGTTTCACTTCCTATCCTGGAAGCTTCATGAGTTGTAACCACTTTTGATACAACTATGACCTGAATGACTGAGAATTGGCCATACACTTTGGGATGAACATTCTCAGATGTTGGATTACCTCTCCCATCAGTCTTGACTATTGGCTGGCACTGATGGGAGTTGAAATCAGAGATCTCTAGAAGGATACAGATTCTGAGCTTAGCTTAACTTAACTTATCCCTACATCATTCAAGAAGACCTTTGGGGGGTGGAAGTGAATGGAGACGTTCTGCAGATAGGATCCACGGTCTGCCACGAAAGCACAAAACACACATCTGGAGAGTTTAAAAGCCGAGCCAAACATTATAGACCTCCTTCTTCCTTCCTTCAACTCATCCTGCCCAGTTTTGTCCTAGCTCACATTTGCACGGATAAACCATTCGCCCAGCCAGGGTGCCAAAATAATGATAGTAATAATAATAATAATAAGGAAAAAAGCATGGATGGGATCAGATAAAGGACAGGAATGGCACACGGCTAAGCGTGGACCTATCATCATCATCATTATCATCATCATCGTAAAGTTGGAAGGGATCTTGGAGGTCATCCAGTCCAACCCCCTGCTTAGGCAGGAAACCCTATACCATTTCAGACAAATGGCTGTCCAGTCTCTTCTTGAAAACCAGTGTGGGTGGGCGTGTGCATGTGTTTTCATTCCATCTTTTCTGGTTTTAATTGAAAAAAAAATATAACATAAAATAAAATAGAAGGGAAAATGAAAGAGAGGTGAATTGAGCTGCCTCTTTTAATCTCTCCGTCTGCGAGGCGGACACAGCTTTCCCTTCCCTTCTGAAACTGATACCCACTTCCAAGCAGAGGATGGAAAGCGGCTACGGAAACACAACTTTGTGCAGGAAGCCAGAGTTTGTTCTGGCATCACACCACCCACCTTTCTGAAGGACGGAGA
>JARGCV010000460.1:0-7500 GCA_034064705.1 Bothrops alternatus | reverse complement strand
TTGAGGAGCTGCACAAAGAAGAGGGGGTCAAGCTATTCTCCAAAGCACCCAAAGGCCAGACAAAGAACAATGGATGGAAACTGATCAAAAGAAGAGATTCAACCTAGAAATAAGGAGACATTTACTGAAAGTGAGAACAATCTTCATGGAACAATCAAACAGCTTGCCTTCACAAGTTGTGGGCGTTTTATCACTGGAGGCTTTCAAGAAGAGACTGGACAGCCCCTTGTCAGAAATTGTATAGATAGAGTCTCCTGACTGAGCAGGGGGGGTTGGACTAGATGACCTCCAAGGTCCCTTCCAACTCTGTTATTGTGAGTTCTGAATCTTCAAAGTCAAATAAGAAAGCTCTTTGAAGCATATTACATCAGACATTACAGAACAACTCCAGGTGGCTTTTATGCACATGTAAAAACAAGATGTGAAGAGGTGTCATAAATGTGGGAACGCATGCACGCTTCCTTGGTTATATGGGTTTTGTTGTATCCAGTATGAACTAATATATTTCCTAAAGTTCCTGAGAAATAAAAATGATTTGGTGAAAAGTCATGAAAGAATAACGCATCTGTCACGCACTCAATCCTTCTTTTGCTCCCACCCGTCCTCAGAAACCTACTTACTGGTTGACTTTCTCCAACGAATGAACTCCCTCTGAGAAGGGCAGTGAAATATATAGCCAAGAGATGGAGCATAATCAAAGATGGACAAGTTCTTCCAGCTTGGAGATCCAGGGAGGAGTCCATGATACATCCCTCTTTTGATATTCATCACCCCTCAACTGTGCCTCCTTGCTTTTTCTCCTTTTCCCATTCCTTTGGCACGTCTCTCCTTTCCATTCCTCCTTTCTTTCAGCACTTAACCAGGGCTTACCTGATATTATTCAGGTCTCCAAGTGTGCCCATTGTTGCTAGGATACACTGCCAAGCTGATGTCCCCTTGGTCCCAAGGCTTGTGATTCTTCCCAGGTGCCTCCTCCAGCTCTCCTGTCCCAAGTGCAAGCAGAAAGAGACCTTGCTTTGAATGCTTCAGGTTCAACCCTTGGAAAAGGTCTACTTGGCGAGCAGTTGCTGTCAGCCAGTATTGTCCAGGGAGAAGATTCCATAGAAGGCAACCTCCAAGGTTCTTGTATTACTGTGACTCACACATGACTAAGCCAAAGTCCAAGAATCCAACGTGCAGAAGCTTTACATTTTGCTCCTACATTTTACAACTTCAAAGGATGGGAAAGTTCAAATGAACCATGCCCTCCTTATACTTATTTGCAAGCAAGATGTCCAAGGGCTGTGTCTGATGATACACATCTCATTCTACAATCCTGGTCCAGGTAGACCACTTTGTGGTCTCTTGGGCTTCCCATTACGTTCAACATTTTCCAAAGGGAAACCCTGCTAGGAACTCGTTTCGATTGGGAAGAACTGGAGATGGAAAGAGATGTCATCGGAACCCAACCACACGCCATCTCCAATAATCAAGCCAGCTAAACATCCACACCCATACCCACAAACACACCAAGAGAGGCTGAAGCAGAAGAGGGAGGGGGTCTAGAACCATGGCCAAAAATGCTACCTTTAACCCTACGTATATGGTAAACTGATGGGGAAGGGGGACGAGTGAATGAATGAATCAGTGGGATGTGAAGATGGAGTCATTTGTATGATACTTTGGAACATAGAATTGTAGGGCTGAAAGAGACCTCTGAAGTCTTCCAGTTTAACCCTCTGCTCAAAGCAGGAGCCTTACACCATCCCAATCAAATGGTTGCCCAGTCTGTTTTTTGAAAAACCTCCAGTGATGGAGCACCCACAACTTCTGGAGGCAAGCTGACACATTACGTCTTCCCATTAAGTAGCTGTTTCTTTTTTTCCATTCGTGGAAATTATAACATTACCATAGCCCTGCATTTTTTGCAGTCCCGTTCAACATCTCTCAGCTCTTTCTTAGACAACATGTTCTCTATTCCTGAGCCAATCTGGGAAGACAGGGATACTTGCACCCTTGTGCTATTCATGTGTGCACGTGGAACCACTTGCTTTGGAACCACTGTGAGAATGCAGACATCAGAATAACAGAAGAGTTGAAAGGGTCTTTGGAGGCCTTCTAGTCCAACCCCCTCTGCTCAAGCAAGAAAGCCTATATATCAGTGATGGCAAACCTTTTAGAGACCGAAACCCCAAACCCACTTATATATCGCCAGGTACCGGGTGGGTATGGCCCACTCGGCGGGTGCAGCTACAGTGGGCTTGGCAGACTGGGTGGGTATGGCCACTGGATGGGTGTGGCTGCAGAAGTCACAGCAGATTGGGTGGGCATGGCCAGGGTGGGCATCGCCACCTTGATCTTGCTTATGGGGAGGGACACCTGTGGGAGCCGGGCAGGGTTAGGGGAGATCCAGGGAGTCTCTGGCGGGTGGGATGGTGGGCTCCCCAATGGCAGCTCCAGGCTGGCTGGCCTTAGGCCAGTGATGGCGAACTTTTAGAGACCACGTGTGCTGGGGCGATGGCGCATGCCCACAGAGAGGGCTCTGTGTGCCGCCTCTGGCACGCGTGCCATAGGTTCACCACCACTGGCCTATACCATTTCAGACAAATGGTTGTCCAACTTCTGTCAAGCTTGAAGTATGCGTGTAAGCTTGCCGACATTATGGTTTCTCAGCTTGCCAACACACTAGGGTGGAGGAGAGGAGGAAATGGAACAACAAGAAGTCAGCCTATGGGAACCAAGGACGTTTCAGCAGGTGTTTGCAAACCCACAAAGACACTTTCTCATAACAATAACTTCTTGGGACTTGATTGGACCAAGTGACCTGCATTAATAGAGGGAGAATTCTCAAATTTTAGTTGTAGTGGTTAGCATGGGAATTAATCAGAGCTGGCTTTGCTTCATTTGTGCCGAAACGATGTACTCAATAAAGTTTTGCATTAAGAGATTGGATTGTCTCGATGGGGCTGGCTTGCTTGGATTCGTCGGTCGGAACCTTGACAATCTCTTCTTTAAAACCTCCAGTTTTTTTTACTCAGAGGCCATTCAAACCATACCGATGACTTGAGTGTAGAGTATCTGGCATGAAATCCAGTTATCCTACTTTTCCTAAGGGCATTCGGCAAACAGTAAGGGATCAGATAACATCTCTGCCAGAAGTGAATAAGTCTGACTCGGTAGATTTCACCTTTTTCAAATGTTTTCAATTAAATATTGGTCTGGTCGCATCCATGCAGTCTGGCCAAGATGAGCTGCAACACATCTTTGAGGTGACCACTGAATCATTCTTCATCTCAACTACTCAGCTCTGTGTGGGGAACAAAACCTCCTTGCCTTTCGTATTCTCTGGCTTGCAAAGCAGGGTTGATTCTTTCTTTCTTTCTTTCTTTCTTTCTTTCTTTCTTTCTTTCTTTCTTTCTTTCTTTCTTTCTTTCTTTCTTTCTTTCTTTCTGCCTATCTCTTCTTCCCTTCTTCCTCCTCTTTCTCTTTCCTTTTTCTCTCTCTCTCTCCCTCTTTCACTTGCTTACTTTCTCTCTCTCTCTCTCTCCCTTCTCTCTCTCTCTTTCCTTCTCTCTCCTTCTCTTTCTCTTGCTTCCTTTCTCTCTTTCTCTCTCCCTTCTCTCTCTCTCCTTCTATTTCTCTTCCTTCCTTCCTTCCTTTCTCTCTTTCTTTCTCTTTCCCTTCTCTCTCTCCCTCTCTCCTTCTCTTGCTTCCTCTCTCTCTCTCTCTCTCTCTCTCTCTCTCTCTCTCTCTCTCTCTCTCTCTCTCTCTCTCTCTCTCTCTCTCTCTCTCTCTCTCTCTTTTTCATTCTCTCTCCCCCCCACCCCGTCAGCTTCTCAGTTCCTTCCTCAGCTCCATGTTTGGGGGAATACACTGGAGACACACCACGGACTAGCCTCAGAAGGCACTGACTCACAATGGAAGCAAAAACTTCAGTAGTTGCTGTAGCAAAGCCAGGTGATCTCATTGCTCAAGCATTCGGGCTCCCGTCTCCAAGCAAGAGGGATGCCCGGAGAAAGGAGTTCAGCTGTGGAGTAGGCTCAGCTCTGAATTCCTCAAGCTGGACTTCATCTTCCCTCCCTCCAGTCCCTGTCATCTTGGGTCATAGGAAAAGAAGTTTTCCTATTGTACACACGCTGGAGGTGCATGCCTTGTAGAGTGAGAATGTGATGGATCCAATCAAGGAGAGAAGCAACCTGGAACTAAGGAGGAATTCCCTGACGGTGAGAACAATGAACCAGTGGGACGGCTTGCCTTCAGGAGTTGTGGGTGCTCCACCAATGGAGGACTTTAAGAAGACATTGGTCAGCCCTTTGTCCTGAATACTATAGGGTCTCCTGCTTGTGCAGGGGGTTGGACTAGAAGACCTCCAAGTTCCTTCCGACTTGTTATTCTGTTATTCTATTATTCTGAGGCAATCAGATCAGGAAGAGTCTGGTGGTGGTGTACCCCCAACTGGACTGTTTCTCTAATCATTCTTGATATCTGCTCTAGGTATCTGAAGTAAATCTGTTGCTTTGTTTGTCTGGCTTGGCAGATGTACACCAGGCCATATTGTGGGGTGGTTCAGGTATTGAACAAGAACATAGAAAAACAGAGTTGGAAGGGACCGTGGAGGTCTTCCAGTCCAGCCCCCTGCTCAAGCAGAAGACCCTATACCAGGGGTAGGCCAACTTGGCTCTTTTATGACTCGTGGACTTCAACCCCCAGAATTCTCAGCCAGCACGGCTCAGCTTGGAAACCTCTCCCTGTCCCCTCAGTGTGGCTGGCTCAGGAATTCTGGGAGTTGAAGTCCACGTGTCATAAAAGAGCCAAGGTGGCCTACCCCTGGCCTAGGCCGCTTTATGACTGGTGGACTTCAACTTCCAGCATTCCTGAGCCAGCACGGCTCAGCTTGGAAACCTCTCCCTGTCCCCTCAGTGTGGCTGGCTCAGGAATTCTGGGAGTTGAAGTCCACGTGTCATAAAAGAGCCAAGGTGCCTACCCCTGCCCTAGACCATTTCAGACAAAGGATGTCCAGTTTCTTCTTAAAAGCCTCCACTGATGGTGCACCCTCAGCTGAATCAGAACCAGAATCAGAATAGAGCTGGAAGGGGCTTTGGAGGTCTTCTAGTCCACCTTGCTGCTCAAGCAGGAGACCCTATACCATGTCCGGTCTCTTCTTAGAAACCTCCACTGATTCAGCTTCTGGATCACTGGAGGTGATTCAGGATCACTGATTCTGAATCAGTGCAAGTGACCTCAATGCCTTCAGTTTCCACTGGTTAATTGTTCTCCCCATTTAGGAAATTTCTTCTCAGTTCTAAGTTGTTGTTTTTTTTTTAAACTGGTTCCATGATGCAGTGCCTTGCAATTTGGTTGGAGGGATTTGGGGTTGGAAGGACCAGATTTAAGAACTGGCCACTTCCACTTTAGATAAACTAGCCATCTTTCATAGCGTTATTTATCTAGCTTAGGGGTCTTCAGACTTGGCCCTTTGATGACTTGTGGACTTCAACTCCCAGAATTCCTCAGCTAGCATGCCTGGCTGAGGAATTCTGGGAGTTGAAGTCCACAAGTCATCAAAGGGCCAAGGTTGAAGATCCCTGCTTGTGAACTTCAACTCCCAGAATTCCTCAGCTAGCATGCCTGGCTGAGGAATTCTGGGAGTTGAAGTCCACAAGTCATCAAAGGGCCAAGGTTGAAGACCCCTGCTTGTGAACTTCAACTCCCATAATTCCTCAACCAGCATGCCTGGCTGAGGAATTCTGGGAGTTGAAGTCCACAAGTCATCAAAGGGCCAAGGTTGAAGACCCCTGCTTGTGAACTTCAACTCCCAGAATTCCTCAGCCAGCATGCCTGGCTGAGGAATTCTGGGAGTTGAAGTCCACAAGTCATAAACGGGCCAAGTTTGAAAACCCCTGATATAGCTGGTCCTGAAAGCCGTAGTGAGGGTGACTTGTGATGTTATCTTTTAAAGTCTTTGCAGACAAAGGCAGAGGATGCTAAACAGATCTGTTTTCTCCTTGTCAGCTCCTATAAACATCAGAATGCCAAAGTCTGCATGGAGAACATCAAAGTCAGGTAACACCCAGTTAAACACAACATTCTGGAGAAGAAAGCACACAACGGAGGCCCAGTTCCACATAGCTGCTGCAATACATCAGACAACTCACACGTAGCTTGCTTGCTGGCTGTGTTCATAGACGCAACACCTATTCATTTCTCTGTCCAAAATTCTGTCTGGGTTAATGTCACAATGGAACATTTGTTGGCTACGTCTCTGCTTTCCCATTTTCAAACTTTCCTCTTTTGCTGCTTAAAAGATTGCTCACCAGATGGTAATAAGGACTGACCCTTTGTGTGATTGCCTAAAGGTATGTCCTTACAGGCATCTGTTTCATAAAATTAGCCATCTTGGGTTTATGTGCAGAACTCCAGAGGTTTTGTAAATATGGCTGGATAAACAATGAGTGGCTGCTGTAAATCAGGAGCAGATCTAATGCAGAAGGTGATAACTCTCAGAGAAAGGGTCTCTGCAAGTGATCAGTCTCCTTTCTGACAGAGAAAGAGGAAGGAGGGGGGAAAGAGAGGAGGAGGAGGAGAGAAGAAGAAGAAGAAGAAGAAGAAGAAGAACAAGAAGAAGAGAAGGAGGAGGAGGAGAAGAGAAGAAGGAGAGAAGGGGGAAGAGGTGTAAGAGAAGCAGGAAGAAGAAGAAGAAGAAGAAGAAGAAGAAGAAGAAGAAGAAGAAGAAGAAGAAGAAGAAGAAGAAGAAGAAGAGAAGAGGAGGAGGAGGAGGAGGAGGAGGAGAGAAGGAGGAGGAGAAGAGAAGAAGGAGGAGAAGGGGGAAGAGGGGGAAGAGAAGCAGGAAGAAGAAGAAGAAGAAGAAGAAGAAGAAGAAGAAGAAGAAGAAGAAGAAGAAGAAGAAGAAGAAGAAGAAGAAGAAGAAGAAGAAGAAGAAGAAGAAGAAGAAGAAGAAGATTGTAGAGGGAGAGAATCTTAACCATGATAATTCCATGAATAACAAAGTAAGTCCAGTTGCCTTTTGAAAAACCACCTTTGGGACAACCCAGCTCAGACAGCACGAGGATCCCTCAAGCTGTCAACTGCTCGCAATCACAAAATTGGGGTGCTATGCAAAACCTTGTAAGGAATAACCTTTGATCTATAGATCAGAGCTGAAGAAGCTTCTTGGATGAGAAGCAAAATGTCTTCAAAGAGAAAGAAGAAAGTCCAGTTGCCTCTTGGAAAAAAAAACCCTTGGGTATAAGCCAGGCATCCATGAGCATGGGGAGCAGAGGTACTCTATAGAGTTTTCTGCACATCTGGAAGCCACCAGATGATCTAATCCGATCAAGCAAAACAGTGTCCAACATTTGTCCCCAGCTGGCCAGCTGGAACTCCGGAGATATTATTCAGCAATATCTCCAGATGGTTGCAGACCCAGACAGTCCTAAGCTGAGTCAACAAAAGACTCTTTCCTGCATACCAAAGTGGCTTACTATCAGGTTCAGAAATGTATTTATTATTATTAAATGAGAT
>JARGCV010000459.1:0-74120 GCA_034064705.1 Bothrops alternatus | reverse complement strand
TGAACTCCTTCTAGATCCCAATGACCTAAAGTCGACAGGTAAGCTGCAAATTCAAGGTGATAATCTAAGGAATCCTGTAGGGTGTTATCCATCCATTGTCTCTCATCTCATTATCTTTCTAGACCAGCCTTCTCTCTCATCAAACATTCTGATCCCTTTCAGTGAATCTGGCCTTTGTGCATGGCATTCAACCCACAATATATTTCACTTTTCCTCTCTTCCAGTGCCCGGTGGTTTCAGCATTGTTTGCTGATATTTATTTTGAGTCCATCCATGCACATCAATGTGCCCCAAGCAACCTTATTTTTATTTCAAACACGAGATCTGTAATTTTACCTTTCTCTGAATTTGCCTCCCCGGAGGTATTGGCTGCAGCTTGAGAGTCCATCATGAGGTGAAGAAAATCAACCCGGTTCTAGAATGATAGAGAGACCCAAAAACTGTCATTAAGGAGATACAACTGTCATTGATGGCGCCAATTGCCCATTGTAGACTTAGAAGGTGTTTAAAACTCAAGTGGCAGATCTGAAACCTGCCTGGCATACACAGACACACACCAAGAACACAAAATCCAGCTCACAAAGGCTGTGAAACAAGAACAAGCATGAGACAAATAGTCTAGACTGACCGTGTAATTCTTCTTTTGTCGATCTTCTTTGATTTTTTTGAAGACCTCAAAGAAGAAGTCTACCGAAGACTTGGGGAATATAGTCAGGTTGAACTGGTTCAGCACTGGAATAAGGAATGGGAAAAGAACTGGGGGAGGGGTGGGGGTGGGAAAAAGCAAACAGATCATCTGTGTGAACACAACCAAGATGCAACACACCAAGAAAAAAAAACCCAGTGAGAGGCCCCCAATAGCTTTGTGGAGGAGAGAGATTCTAGCAAAATTGTAGTTACAACAGTGATTTCATGAGAAGGTTACAACTCTGATTGAGGCAAACTAAAACTGATCAAGTCAGTAAATAAATAAATGATATTTAATAAAATTACCAGCTTGAGCAGCAACTTCAATAGCTTCCTTCTACCCCACAGACTCCTAAATTACTGGCCTTATTATTAACAACTAACAAAATTTGGAAGTTAGCCAGTGAAGACCTTGGGTCTTGCTAGTTTATGGAAAGAAGTTTTAAAGTTCTAATCACAATGCTCAGATACTGAACAGCTAGTGTGAGATAGTGGCAAAACAACCTTTCTCAACCATAAAACACACTTTCTGATTTTTCTTTCTCCTCTTTTCAACTAAAGTTTATGGAAAGATAAGAAGAAAAGTGGAAGATATGGAGGAAAACACGGGAATTTTACAAAGATATCATCTGAATCTTCCATCAGATGTCAAGAATGAAGTGCAGCCTATAAGGAATGCCTTTCCAGCAAGCAACCAAGATGCAGAGCAGAGATGTCCACCTCTGTGGCCTACAAAGATATCTTACGAGCCAAGATTAAAACAGGGTTGAAGAAGCTAATTTTGAGGAACTTCTTGATGTTCACAACAATAGGATCATTGGGATGGTTGAGGGAGTCAATATCGACACCGAATGAAGTGCTGGTTACCACATCCAAACTGTAGGCTGAAAGGATCCTGAAGAGAAGAAGGAGAAGCATAGCATGGAGGGTCAATTATTAGAAGCCACCTCATAATACATTCAATAGATGATCTCAGGGAATCCTTAATATTTGCACAAGGGATTTCATGTATTATGGAAAATGTGAATCCATTTTGACATGTTTGGGTTATAAATTTCCCTTCTGTAAGTTTCTGTTAGAAAAAGGATGCTCCCTACCCAGTCCCTTAGCTGTTACTTACAACTTCATATCTATCACTTCATCATTCTCCACTTTCTTCTGAAGGTTCTTCACCAAGATTTCATTGTAATGGTTGATGATGGGTAGCATCTGAAAGGAAGACCAATGTACCAGATGCTGAAGACACTTTAAACATTTATAGAATGAAACCAACATGTCGCTTTATTTATTTTATCTATTATTTATTTATTTGTTTCGATTTCTATGCCGCCCTATTCCGAAAACGTATTATAATCGTAATGTCATAGCTTGCTGACTTGATAGCTGTTTCTTCATTCGCTGTAAGCATTGTGCCTGTCAAGATATTTAACTAGATACAATTCAGTGAGGCTGGTGGGTTATAAGAGCGTACAAATGTTAGCTGCTTAAATAAAATTCAGCGAAGAGTTTTGAAGATAAGCAGAATCAGCTTTTTTTCATAGAGAGAATTTCCAAAGCTCCATCATTCCAAAGCTGGAAAAAAGCCTAGGCTAATTTAGTATATGGAGGCTTCCTCTATGTAATGAAGAAGGGCTCACTTAAAATCAACCACGGACAATGATTAATGGCAGGCTGAGTTGAAAGAATTGTTGAGAAGGATGAAATGCATCCACCTCTTACCTCCTTCAGCCTCCCACTGGTGAAAGTGGGAGACAAGGCACTACGAATCCTCTTCCACTGTTCATCAACAACGACGGTTAAGGCTGTGTCCAGATTTCCATTCAGACCAAAGTCCTGAATAATGTGAAATATAAAGAAAATAAAAACAGAAATGTCTATTCTGTCTGTCTGCCTGTCTGTTTATCTATCATCTATCCATCTCATCTTCTCTATCATCTGTTTATTTTTTGGCTGTTTATCTAATAGATAGACAGATATCTACTGATGTTCTGGAATTCAAGGATGACTTTTATATGTTCTATCTCCAATTTATTCCACAAATCATGAGTTTGATTGAGAAAGAGTGACTGGCCCAAAGTCAGCCAGGAGGCTTCCAGGATTGAGGAAGACCTTGGACCCAGGTCTCCCCAGTACCAGCCCAACACCTAAATCACAACACTAGACTTGCTCTTCCACGTCCCCTTGCTGGGCTTCTGTTTCTCAGCCCTGGTGAAATTCTAACAGCCTCATGTTTGGATACCTACCCGGCGATTGGTGAAATAAGTATAGAATTCTTTGACCAGGATGGTTTTAATGAGGGCGGGATCCAGAATGGCCATCACAGGTTGTCGGCCATCAAACAGTCTGATTGTCAAAACAAAAATAGATGTTTTGAAATGCAGGCTTTATCTTTATAAGGAGACAGGATCAAGGCTTCCTATTTTTTATCTAAACAGTCAGTCAAGTAGAGAACATTGTCCTGAAATCCAGTTCTTGGTTCAAAAGGGGTGTGGGGGGAGGTCCTTGGTGCTCTCTGAGCTGGGTTGTTTTCTTCTAATACTAATCTAGCATTAATGATGTTCCCTAGTTGGGTCATGAAACGTCTTCAAGAAAGCAACCCAGCTCAGAGAGCACCAAGGACCCCTCATTTCAACCTTGAGCTACAGATATTCTCCTCTATTGCTATCAAAAGGGATGTCTGTGTGTTGCAAATGTGATTCTGCACAATTGTCTATCCCTTAAGGGTTTGAGGAGGGGAGGAAATAAGGACAAGAATCTCAGGAATTACAGAGAGTTTATCCAACCTACGTCTCTACTCAGACAGCAAAAGCAAATTAAATCATGCAGACCGATTAAAAGCCCTTTCCCTTATGAAGGTGACATTCTGACAGGTGACTCACCCCCAGAGTTTGCCGTATCTCTCAAAGCATATCTGGTCAAACTGCAGAATACCCTGTCAAATTAAAGAGGGAGATCAGTGAAAACAAGGCAGTGTAATCCTTTCTTCAACAGAGACTGGAAGAGTATGAATGGCCATTAAAAGGCCTTCAACTAGTAAGCCTTGAATCCCTGTTGATGATATGGTTAAACCGATACAGGGACAATAGTTTCAGAATAAAGACCAAGGAATTCTGAGAGAGGTGCCAAAGAAAGGCAGATGGCTTTAGTGGCAGTCCTTGACTTATGATTGCAATGAATAGTCATAAGCTGAGGACTACCTCAGTTTAGTACTAGTAGCCTTTATTCTCCCGGCTCTTCTTCTGAGGAGGCCAAGAAGAGGTGATATAAGTCACAATATCTCCCTTAGGAAAGAAAAAGAAAGACTCCTTTTCTTCCAAACTCCTTCGATTTGTCTACAAGCTACTAGGACATGAAACCGGACAAGACACTCACGTGCCAATATTCATGGAAAGTTCCAATAAAAGGCAGCGGTCTTGGCCCAGGAATTCCCAACTTCTTAAAGAAATTAAACGTCCAGGTCCCATAACTGAAAAAAAAAAAAGAAAGAATATCAGCAGGATAATGTCACTGGGTTCTAAAGAAAGAAGGCTTGTCAGGTGGAGAAGATCAGGAGGTCCATCAAGCCCACCTTGAAGGACAGCAAAGATGTCCTAGATGCAGAGAATGGGGAAGATGACCTCGACAAAGCTGTGCAGAAGTGGTTTCCCAGGTAAAAGGGGCTGAAACTTTTTTTAAGTTCAGAAAAAGGAGAAAGCACTTGGAAGCTGATCAAGCAGATACTCCCTAATTCACTGCTGCATAAGGAGGAGGAGGAGGAGGAGGAGGAGGAGGAGGAGGAGGAGGAGGAGGAGGTTGTCCAGCACAATAAGACCATGACCTGTTATTATAACAAACTGCATAAAAGTAAATCTAGCCTTCTGGTGCAGTTGATTTCCTGGTCTAGTCTTGCTACTAAGGTTGACATAGTGAGAATGGCATTGATTAGCCCCAGAGGGTGAATATCGGGTGTACCTGGATACCACAAGTCCTGTGGTTTTCCACCTCCTATCCTTTCCCACATCGCTCAAAGTCACTGGGAGTAGAGTAAGTCAGAAAGAAGAGAGGAGAGCAAAGCAGAGAGAAGAAGGGAGAAGGGAAGACAACAGAAAGGAGGGGAGGGGAGGAGAACAGAAGAGAAGAAAGGAGAAGAGAGGAAAAGAGAAAAGAGGTGAGGTGAGACGCTGACAGCAGAAGAAGAGGAGAAGAAAGGAAAGGGGGAGAGAGAACAGGAGAGGAGATAAAAGAAGAAAGGTTTTAACAGAAAAAAAACCAAATCTAAAATCAAAGTCAAATCACAATTTAACAGAACTACGATCCAATAACCGGCTCCACCTTCCGCTTTTACGCCACCAAACGCCCCAGCTGGGAGCCCTGCCACTCGGGGAGGGGCTTCCCCTCTCCCCCCTCTAGCCCCCCCGGCCTGGCGCAGCCCCCACTTACAGCAGCCCCAGGGCCAGGAGCAGCAGGAGCAGCGCCCAAGTTCCCAGCGCCCAGTCCAGGACCGGGTCTCCCATGGCGAGCGCTTCTATGGCGACCTCTGAGCGGCGTCTGGGAGGTCCCGGGGTTTTATAACAGTCCTGGGAAAGAAGCCGTGCCCGGGACTCCTCCTCGGACCGGCCTCCCGGGGCCACTCCCCGCTAGGACTACAAGCCCTGGAATGCCCGGCCCAACTTGGGGCTGTGTAGTTTCCCATATTTTGCAACTTCCCCCCTGCTGGAGCTGCCAACATCCGGCGGGTGTCTTGATGGGAAGCAGCTGCCTTCAGACAAAAGGCTGTGTGAGCTGTCCAGTTGTAGTGCTGAAGAGGCTTGCGAAGGGGAGGGAGGGAGGGAGGGACCTCATCTGAACAGTGGTTTAGGACAGGGGTCTGCAACCTTGACAATTTTAAGACTTGTGGACTTCAGCTCCCAGAATTCCGCAGCTATGCTATGCTGGCTGAGCAATTCTGGGAGCTGAAGTCCACAAGTCTTAAATTTGCCAAGGTTGCAGACCCCTGGTTTAGGAGATCCGTCCCTCCACCGATTGCGGTCATTCTCCTTGGGCACTGTCCACTTACATACAGCATTTCTTTTTCTTTTATTTCCTTTCCTTTCTTTTTGATTTTTCTTTTGATTTCATCATTATTATTTTTATTGTTATTGTTATTATTATTGTTGATGATCATCGCACAGTCAGCCAGATGTTCAGAGTGGATTTGACGTTTTTGTCTACCAATCTAGTCCTTACCAAGGACCTGGGATAGGCAGATGTGGATGTGTGATGGTATTACAGATATTGTCGCAGGATGGAAGTGGTTCCTAGTAAGGCCGCCTTTTGCAATTGACTAATGGTGAATTTGTCAATGCCAATGATGATGTCCAAGTGGTGCTCCAGTTGCTTTGGGATTGCACCCAAGGCACCCATTACTATTGGTACTACCCTTGCTTGCCTTTGCCAGAGTCTTTCTATTTCTGTTTGTAGGTCTTTGTATTTTGTTATTTTCTCCAGTTCTTTCTCATCTATTCTGCTGTCTCCAGGCACTGCCACGTCTACTCTTCAGACTTTTTTTGTCTTTCTTATCGACAATTGTTAAGTCCGGGGTGTTATGTTGCAGGTGCTTGTCTGTTTGAATTCTGAAGTCCCAGAGCAGTTTAATTTTATCATTTTCTATGACTATCTGTATTTTATGATCCCTTTCATTGGAGGTGAAGCTGGCCTCAAAGACTCTCTAAAAGATTACAAATTACCAGCTGTCTGCAAGGAATCCTTCCATCCTCCACCATCCAAGTCATAGCTGAAGGAACTTCTTGCATGAGAAGGGAAACGTCTCCAAAGAAAAAACAAGAAAGTCCATTTGCCTCTTGAAAAAGCACCGTTGGGACAACCATGACCTGGATGACTGAGAATCTCCATAGACAGTCTTAGTAAGACTTTTCCTTGATAGTTTTTAAAGAAGAGACTGGACATCCACCTATCTGAGATGATATAGGTTCTCCTGCTCAAGCAGAGGGCTGGACTAGAAGACCTCCAAGGTTCCTTCCAATTTTGGTCGCGCTGATCGATGATCTCTGGCGGGCCCGGGATAGAGGTTATTCCACTATCCTGGTGCTTCTTGACCTCTCAGCGGCATTCGATACCATCGACCATGGTATCCTTCTGCGCCGGTTGGAGGGGCTTGGAGTGTGGGGCACCGTTCTACGGTGGTTCACCTCCTACCTCTCTGGCCGGTCGCAGTCGGTGTTTGCAGGAGGTCAGAGATTGGCTCCGAGGTTTCTTCCATGTGGAGTCCCTCAGGGGTCTGTTCTCTTACCTCTGCTTTTTAACATCCACATGAAGCCGTTGGGTGAGATCATCCGTCGACACGGGGTAAGTTATCATCAATATGCTGATGATACTCAGCTTTATATCTCTACCCCGCGTCACTACAGCGAAGCAGTGGAAGTGATGAACCAGTGCCTGGAGGCTGTTGAGGTCTGGATGGGTGCCAACAGGCTCAGACTCAATCCCGACAAGACGAAGTGGCTATGGGCGCTGCCTCCCAAGGACAATTCTAACTGTCCGTCCATTACCCTGGGGGGAGAAGTTTTGTCCCCTTTGGAGAGGGTTTGCAACTTGGGTGTCCTCCTCGATCCACAGCTAAGTTTGGAACATCATCTTTCGGCTGTGGCGAGGGGAGCATTCGCCCAGGTTCGCCTGGTGCGCCAGTTGCGGCCCTATTTGGACCGGGAGTCACTCCTCACAGTCACCTATTTGGACCCGGAGTCACTCCTCACAGTCATGCCTGGTGCACCAGTTGCGGCCCTATTTGGACCGGGAGTCACTCCTCACTTGTCACCTCGAGATTCGACTACTGTAATGCTCTCTACATGGGGCAGCCTTTGAAGAATGTCCGGAGACTGCAAGTAGTCCAGAATGCGGCTGCACGAGCTGTCTTGGGTCTCCCAAGACATGCTCATATTACCCCAGCTCTCCGCGAGCTGCACTGGCTACCTATTGGTCTCTGAACACAATTCAAAGTGTTGGTTATGACCTATAAAGCCCTTTATGGCAATGGACCAGGATACTTGCGGGACCGTCTTCTGCCTCATGAATCCCAGCGACAGGTTAGGGCGCATAGGGTTGGCCTCCTACGGGTCCCGTCTGTTAGACAATGTCATCTGGCGGGGCCTAGGGCAAGGGCCTTCTCCGTTGCTGCCCCAGCCCTCTGGAACTAGCTTCCCTCAGAGGTTCATACTGCTTCCTCCCTCCTAGCTTTCCAGAAAGCGCTGAGGACACATCTATGCCGACAGGCTTGGGGCATGTGAGCTGTGCTCTGCCCCTCGGCCCTAAGAGTGTCCCGCCATCAGCGGTTGTGAGCTGAATGTGTTTGTATGTTGTGTGAATGGAATTAATCTTTAAAATTTTAAATTAATTGTGTTTTTAAATTGTTTTGTTGTTGTGAGCCGCCCTGAGTCTTGGGAGAGGGGCAGCATATAAATTGAATTAAATAAATAAATAAATAAATAAATAAATAAATAAATAAATAAATAAATTCTACTCTACTCTACTCTACTCTACTCTACTCTACTCTACTCTACTCTACTCCATTCCATTCCATTCCATATTTCTGTTCTATCCTGTTCTATCCTATCCTATCCTATCCTATCCTATCCTATTCTATCCTATTCTATTCCATTCCATTCCATATTCCTGTTCTACCTGTTCTATCCTGTTCTATCCTGTTCTATCCTGTTCTATCCTGTCCTGTCCTATCCTGTCCTATCCTGTCCTATCCTGTCCTATCCTGTCCTATCCTGTTCTATTCTATTCTATTCTATTCTATTCTATTCTATTCTATTCTATTCTATTCTATTCTATTCTATTCTATTCTATTCTATTCTATTCTATTCTATTCTATTCTATTCTATTCTATTCTATTCTATTCTAATTTCATTTCTATTCTATTCTATTCTATTCTATTCTATTCTATTCGCTGAATTTAGGCAGGATGTAAGCATGTTTTATTCCAATATCTTTTTATGACTAACAGGTATCCCCTACTTTTCCTCTCTCTGGGCAGAATGGCTCCTCATAAAACCTCTGTTTATTTAATCACCTTTCTACCCCATCAGTCACTCAAAAATCGAGTGATGTGCGTATTACATAAGCAGGTTTATTATTATTTGTTTTTGAAGTGAAGACTGGAGAGATCCCAAGGTTAACTGGCGCATCCAACTTTCCTTGAAAATCACCTGAGGAAATGTCTAAACAGGCATTTAACTCCACTGATTCAGAGTGGTGCTGTTATATGACATGAAGGCACAACAGGAAGGAAGGAAGGAAGGAAGGAAGGAAGGAAGGAAGGAAGGAAGGAAGGAAGGAAGGAAAGAAGAAAGGAGACAGAGACACCATGGCCTCTTTCCATCCTCCAGATCTTCTATTCTTCATGTTCTACAACAGTTCTGGGCAGCAATTTCAACTTGATAGGATTCTTTGGTTGCACAAACCCTCTGTTGTCCAGTTCCAGAGGGATCTTCTCCATTAACCAAAAGAAAGGGAGAAAGAAACATCAAAGAGATGGAATTAAATAGAGGTGATTCTTCAAAGGAGGCCTGAGATGACTACCAAGAGCAATGTTTTACCTGTCTACACAAGGCCTCTGTAGTATTTTGTTCAACTCAAATGTCTTTTCTCACTGTCTATGTTGTAACTAACAAGGGCACAGGGAGTGTCTGGAGCTTCACACTGGTGTTGTGAACACCAGACAGGACTTCACTATCAGTAGACATAGAAGCAAAACCACATGGAGTGATGGTAATTGAAATGTAGTTAACAAGTTGGCTTTCCATCCATGCTATTCATTGCAGAATCACACACACACACACACACACACACACACACACACACACACACACACATGGTGGACTCTCATCCCAAAAGATGACCCTGTCTTTCCAAAGAGATGTTCCTTTCATGTTCATCACCTCTTTGTGTCTTTGAACAAGACATATATGTGAGATCAGAATTCAGTTGAGTGAATTCTTTAGTGAATGAGCAGAAACCTGCTTCCAACACAAGTTGTTCCCCTGTAAAAAAAAAAATGACTCACCGGTGTCTCTTTGCAAGTTTGAAAGTGAAATTTTTGCAGCACAACCACCAGACCCATTTTCAACACCAGGAGGGCAAAACGCATACCGATGCAGTTCCTGGGACCCGCTCCAAAAGGGAGGAAGACATACGGGTCTCGGGTCTCTTTGTTCTCTTTGGTAAACCTATTTGAAAATCAGAGAAAAATCATGGCTGAGCAAAGTTTCGGTCCCCAATGGCTTGTGCCTCAGTTCTGTAATCAAGAAACGTATTTGCATCTCTATCTAAGTTGGACTGAGACCGATGAAGAAAGAGAAACATTTATGAAGAGAGAAATCAGTGTGGTTCAAGGGCTGATTTGATGTAGTGAAATGTGGCCTGGATTCCCAGAAGGGAGGTGCAGCAGTTCAGAGGGCCAGGAGACAGCAACGTTTACATCGTTGGGCTGGCAGAAAGAGAATTAAGACGGCCCCTCCGCAGAAAGCCTCAGAGTGTATCTTTAATGATGTAAGCAATTGCTGTATTTTGGCAAGATTCTGTCTACAGAGAACCACTTAGAACTAACTCTGTGTGCCTTTCTTTGTTTTTTGGACCCTGAAACCTAAGGTTGAACTAAAGGAGTGCCCTAAAAATCGTTGCAACAGACTGTAAGTCAGAAAAACAATCTTCTAGGAACTGTCTGACATCTTTAGTTTTATAGTGGTATGTACTGTCCACCATTTACTTGTGTAGACATCCTCTGGTGTAGACAGTTTACTTCCAACAATGCTATGCTACTAGTGGATGGTAATATAGTTAAAACATACTATTTCTGTGTCATTTTCAATGAATGTTGAGATTAACTGCTGATCTTTGCTGAATACCACATTGATAATGCTCGCCTTCCTCAAACTGATACCCCCCAAATACTGTGGGACAATCTGTAGAATTAGGCTATGATGATGAGAAGTTCTGGAGTTGTGGTCCCAAGACTTCTGAAAAATTGAGGAATGCTATCCTGATTCAATCCTTAGTTCAGGAGTGGTGCTACAAAATTCACAAGCAGGACAGGAGAGTATCAAGTATTTGCTCTTGGTATTTAGTGTGTATGGAGATTTTCCATCCTAAAGAGTGTTGGCCTTATTCCCCATGACCACGTTATCAATGGCATGTTCTAGTTCCAGCACAGTTAAATCTAGACAACCTATCCTTGCCTGGTCATATCAGATCATTTGACCACTGAATTCAGTGCTATTTATGGGCTATTTTCTACCACCTGATCCTCTTTCGTTGAGGATGCCAGAGTTCAAGTTTGCTGCTTGCTACTGAGACACGGTCCTTCCTGAATTCTTGGTCTTTGGCAAGTCCTGCTTAATTAATTTGGGCTTGTTGAGGAGTTATGCCCAAGAATCCTTGAGTCTACTATGATACCCAGTTAGTGACAGCTACAATGTAAGTCAACAGACCCTATTTCTCATATTTTGGTCCACCCAGCCCTGTTCAAAGGGGAAATCTTTTCTAATTAATAGGATGGGAGATTAAATATAATTTCCTTCATATACCTTTACTCTTCTACTCCTATCAGTGTGGCATGTTGCCAGTTGCCCTACAGCTTTTTGTTCAGTTGCTGGAACATTAAGCCAAGCCATTGTCTCAGCTGCTACAGTCAGCATAGCTATCATTTTCTCCCATGGAGTTAATTAAGTTCCACACACAGTTTATGGATGTGGATCATAAAAAAAGCCCTCAGTGACTTTGTAGATGTCAAAGAATGATCCACCTCTCATTTGTGATGTTACAACCAACACCTTGCTCCCTGATGCCTTCATGGTGCTGTGTCCCTTATTCAATAGTTCCAGAAGAACATACCTTTCAGGTCTGAACTCCTCGGGTTCAGGCCAATATTCTGGGACACGATGCAAAACAAAAACAGGGACAATAACCACGGTCCCTTCTGGGATGGTCACTCCATGGATTTCCACTGTCTTTTTGCAAACTCTATCAAGACGTTCCGCCAGAGGGTAAAGACGAAATGTTTCATTCACCACCATGTCTAGATATTCCATATGTTGGATGGCCTCATAAGTGGGAGGGGCCTGCAAAAAAGGTCAAAACCAAACCAAATAAATAACATTCTGGTGTACAAGAAGTGGTTTAGAAGTCAAGGATCAGAACCGGAATCCTAAAGAAAATGTTCTTCCACAACAGGAATCATAGAATGTCAGCTATCTCCCACCTCCTCAAGGTTTGCATTTCAGTTTTGTAATCTTTGCAGTAAGGAAAAGAAGTCCTGTCCTGTCAGAACAAGAATCTGGTTTTGCTCTTCTACATCTGCTACTGTTGGGAGCACCCAACTTGACAGAGAGGAAGGGTCAAGCAAGGAATTAGCTTGTAGTCTCTGCGCAACTACAAAAGGGCTAGGACCGACTTCACCCTCTAAGTTCCTTGGAGCCTTGTCTAATTGTTCCCAGGAGTTGGCCGCCAGCCTGGGGAGATTCCTGTATTATAGACAGAACATAATAAAGTTGTTAGCTTGAAGTCTGCATGTGTGGGCCTGGTGGGACAGCTCCTAAAACGATCCATCCTCCGATAACATAGATGTATAAGACACAACAAATTCTTACCTGATTGGGAAATGTTTCATTGATCTCTTGATACAATTTCTCTTGAACATCAGAATGGATGGCCAGACAATAAGATACGAAGCTGAGTGTGTTACCGATGGTGTCATAACCACCAAAAATAAAAAATATTGACTGGGCCAAAATCTCTTTGTCTGTTAAAGCTGTTAGACGAGAAAAGAAAGCACAGAAAAAGCTGGTGATAATCTGCTCAACATTCACTATTACACCACACACACACACACACACACTAGCAAATATCTCAGATTGACTTGTGGCTTTCAGGGTAACACAATTATCCCAGGGATCTGATTTGATCAACAGTTTTAAACAGCTTTCTCTTTCATCATACGAAGAACGTCAGCAGCTGTCTTTGCAGCTGCAGGGAAAACTATAATACCAAACACTAGTTTGATCAAATGAACACATCTATCAAATTGTGGGACAGTTTGAATATTAGCACAGGGTAGGAAGAGCAGATAAAGATGTAATTTTAATCAACATTAAACTTAAACAAAGTCTTTAGAATCCTCTCTTTGTCTTCTATCTATTCTTTCAAACTCACTTCAGCTAAAGGAAACTATATTTTGCCGGGGGAAAAAAATCAGAGTTTGAAGCTGACGCTAAGGTTAATAAACCATAGACAAGATTAGTTATAGTTTAACGTTATACTGGAAGGGTGACCAGTTTAAAATAGAAGCATTTTTGATCTCCTTGGGACTCTGTTCTAAGAGGCATGTATGAAGAGCAAGAGAACTTAAAAGAACTTAAAAGTTAAAGTTGCACCCCTTCTGCACCAGGGTGACCTAACGTAGACAGCTAAGCTGTAAATTCAAGGTGATAATCACTTGAAGGAGTGATGTAGGTGTCTTGTCCATCTATTGTCTCTTATCTCATTATCTTTCAGGCACAGCCTTCTCTGTAATCAACATTCTGATCCCATTTCAGTAAAGCCGGCCTTTGTGCATAGCATCCAACCTACAACATATTTGATTCATCCTTTCTCCCAGTGCCTTGTGGCTTCAGCATAATTTGCTAATATTTATTTTGAGTTCATCCACGCACAACAATATGCCCCAAGCAACCTTTTTTTTTTCTTTCAAAAGCGAGATCTGTAACTTTACCTTTCTCTGAATTTGCCTCCCCGGAGGTGTTGGCTGCAGCTTGAGAGTCTATCATGAGCTGCAGAAAGTCAGCCCGGTTCTGGAATGGTAGAGAGACCCAAAAACTGTCATTAAGGAGATAAACTAACATTAGTGGCTCCAATTGCCCATTGTTAGACTTCAAAGGTGTTTGAGGTGCTCTCTGAGCTTGCTTGTTTTTCTTGCAGATGTTTCATTACCCAAACTAGGTAACATCATCAGGGCTAGATGAGAGTGAGGTTTCATCATCATGTTACCTTGTTGGGCCATGAAAGGTCTGCAAGAAAACCGCCAAGTTCAGAGAATACCAAGGATCCCACTTGTCAACCCTGAGCTACAAATATTTTCCTTTATTAGAAGGTGTTTGAAACTCAACGGGCAGTTCTGAAACCTGTCTGGCACGCACAAACATACGCTGAGTGCACAAAATCCAGGTCACAAAGGCCACAAAACAAGACCAACCATGAGACAAATAGTCTAGACTGACCGTGTTATTCTCCTTTTGTTGATCTTCTTTGATTTTTTTGATGACACCATAGAAGAAGTCTATCGAAGACTTGGGAAACACGCTAAAGTTGAGCTTGTTCAGCACTGGAGTAAGGAATGGGAAAAGAACTGGGGGAGGGGTGGGGGAGTGGGAAAAAAACCAGATCATTTGCCTGAACACAACCAAGCTGCAACACAGTGAGAAAAACACAGCAGGAAGCTCCCAATAGTTGTTTTGTTTGTTTGTTTGTTTTAGGAGAAAGACTCTAGCAAAGTTTCAGGTCTATTGTGAGAGAGTTGCAATACTGATCGAGGAAGGTTAAAATTGATTGAGTAAAATAATAATAATAATAACAACAAAACAACAACAATAATAATAGAGTTGGAAGGGACCGTGAAGGTCTTCTAGTCCAACCCCCTACTTAGGCAGGAAACCTATACCATTCCAGACAAATGGCTGTCCAATTTCTTCTTAAAAGCCTCCAGTGATGGAAATTCTGGTTAATTGTTCTCCATGTCAAGAAACTTCTCCTTAGTTCTAGGTTGCTTCTCTCTTGATCAGTTTCCATCCATTGCTTCTTGTCCTGCTTTCTGATGTTTTGGAAAATAACTTGACTCCCTCTTCTCTGGGGCAACCCCTGAGATATTGGAACACTGCTATCATGTCCCCCCCCTCGTCCTTCTCTTCATTAGACTAGAAATTTAATAAAGCTATAGCTTGAATAGCTATTGCAAAAGTTTTCTTCTAGCATACTTTCCCCATTATTTACCAACCAACACAGGTTGGGTTGGTAGCCAATGAAGACCTTGGGTTAGGGAATTACCCTATTAGTTTAGGGAAAGAAGGTCTAACATTCTAGTGAAGGATCTCAGGTACTGAACAATTAGGGCCAAAACAACTTTTCTCAGCCATGAAACACCTAGTCTGATTTTTCTTTTCTTTTCTTCTCTCAACTAATTTTTATGGAAAGATGAAAAGTGCAAGACATGGGGAAAACACAGGAACTTTACTCAGATATCATTGGAATCAAGAATGAAATGCAGCCTAGAAGGAGTGCCTTTCCAGCAAGCAACCAAGATGCAGAGCAGAGATGTTCAGCTCTGTGGCCTACAAAGAGACCTTACCAGTTAAGATTAAAATAGGATCGAGGAAGCTAAATTTGAGGATCTTCTTGATGTTCACAACAACAGGATCATTGGGATGGTTGAGGGAGTCAACGTTGATGCCAAATGAAGTGCTGCTTACCACATCCAAACTGTAGGCTGAAAAGATCCTGGAGGGAGGAAGGAGAAGCCTAGTGTGAAGGTTCAACCACTGGAAGCCACCTCCTGATATATTCAATGGGTCATTTCAGGAATCCTTTAATAGTTGCACGAGGGATTATGGAAATTATGAACTCTCAGGTCCAACATCATTTTTATATGCTTGGGTTATGAACTCTCCTTTTGTAAATTTATGCTAGAAAAGGGAAACTCTCCACCAAATTCTCATAGATACTACTTACAGCCTCATATCCATCACTTCATCATTGTCCACTTTCTTCTGAAGGGTCTTCACCAAGATTTTATTATAATGGTTGATGATGGGCAGCATCTGACAGGAAGACCAAGGTATGAGATGTCTACTACAGTCTACTACACTTCTACCGGTACCATTTATAGACTTGAAACCAACAAGACGGTTCAGATAGCCATTTGCAAATCACTCGGTGTGAAGCAACTTCAACCTGGGTTACTTTCTTCTGTGTGAGTCTTCTCATGCTTAAAAACAACCACTGGCAATGTTTAATGGTGGGCACGAATCGCTGAGAAGTCTGAAAGGCATCCAACCCTCATCGCTTACCTCCTTCAGCCTCCCACTGGTGAAACTAGGAGACCAGGCATTGCGAATCCTCTTCCACTGTTCATTGACAGTGGAGAATATATTTGTGTCCATATCGCCATTCAGACCAAAATCCTGAATAATGGGAAATATAAAGAAAATGAAAACAGAAACGTTTCATGCTGTTCTTTTCAGTCCTTTCCTTTAAATTTGCTTTTATTAGCTGTATGTCATCTCTCTCATGTCTCCTATCTATCTATCTATCTATCTATCTATCTATCTATCTATCTATCTATCTATCTATCTATCTATCTATCTATCTATCATTATTATTATTATTTATTATTAATCAAATTTCTATACCGCCCCTCTCCCGAAGGACTCGGGGTGGTGTACAGCCTAAAATTTAAAAAAACATATAAATATACAAAATTTAAAATAATTAAAAATAAATTAAATAATTTGGCCGAAATCCCCATTTAAAACCCAAAACATACAAAGCTAAAATCTTAAAAAATACTCAGTCCCCCTAAAACATTTTGACCCTATTGGAACCGAAGCTTCTATGCCAGGCCGGCCTGTCGAAAAAGGAATGTTTTTAGTTCCCGACGGAAGGTGCGTAAATCTGTTATTATACGGAGTTCGGGGGGGAGCTCGTTCCATAACGTGGGAGCTCCCACAGAGAAGGCTCTCCCCCTGGGGGTCGCCAGCCGGCACTCTCTGGCCGACGGCTCCCTGAGGAGGCCCTCTCTGTGGGAGCGTACCGTATCTATCTATCTATCTATCTATCTATCTATCTATCTATCTATCTATCTATCTATCTATCTATCTATCTATCTATTATTATTATTATTTATTTATTTGGGTTTGTATGCCGCTCCTCTCCTGGGACTCGGAGCGGCTAACAACATATATATAACAGAGAATTACAATATAAAAACCCAAACAAGATATCTAAAAACCAATAAACCAAAAAAAAAACACATTCTATGCAACAATCAACCACAATCATCCCCAGGCTTGCCGGCAAAGATGAGTTTTTAGGTTTTTCCGAAAGGCCAGGAGAGTTGGAGAAACACGGACTTCAGGAGGCAGTTGGTTCCAGAGGGCGGGCGCCACAACAGAGAAGGCCCTCCCCCCTAGGGCCCGCCAGACGACATTCTATCTATCTATCTATCTATCTATCTATCTATCTATCTATCTATCTATCTATCTATCTATCTATCTATCTATCTATCATCTATCATCTCCATCTCTGTGTCTATCTGTCTGTCTATCATCCATCTACCTACTTACATAACTACCTAGCTATCTCTCTGAACTCAAGATGGCATATTGTTCCACCTTCAATCTCTTTCACAACAAGTACATGAGTTTTGGTGGAGAAAGAGTGACTGGCCAAAAGTCACTTCCAGGATTGAGGAAGACCTTGGACTCAGGTCTCCCCAGTGCCAACCCAACACCTAAACCACAGCACTAGACTTGCTTTTCCACGTCCCCTTGCTGGGCTTCTATTTCTGAGCCCTGGTGAAGTTGTAACAGCCTCATGTTTGGATACCTACCCGGTGATTGGTGAAATAAGTATAGAATTCTTTGACCAGGACGGTTTTAATGAGGGCAGGATCCAGAATGGCCATCACAGGTTGCCGGCCATCAAATAGTCTGATTGTCAAAACAAAAATAGATGTTTTGAAATGTAGGCTTTATCTTTTTAAAGAGACAGGATCAAGGCTTCCTATTTTCCATCTGAACAGTCGGTCAAGTAGAGAACATTATTCTGAATTCTAGTTTTCAGCTCAAAAGGGATGTGGGGGAGGTCCTTGGTGCTCTCTGAGCTGGGTTGTTTTCTTGTAGTACTAGATGAAGTTACCTAGTTTGGGTCATGAAACATCAAGAAAGCAACCCAGCTCAGAGAGCACCAAGGACCCCTCATTTCAACCTTGAGCTACAGATATTCTCCTTTATTGCTATCAAAAGGGATGTGTGTGTGTTGCAAATGTGATTCTGCACAATTGTCTATCCCTTAAGGGTTTGAGGAGGGGAGGAAATAAGGATGAGAATCTCAGGAATTACATAGAGTTTATCCAACCTATGTCTCTACTCGGACAGCAAAAGCAAATTAAATCATGCAGACCTATTAAAAGCCCCTTCCCTTATGAAGGTGACATTCTGACAGGTGACTCACCCCCAGAGTTTGCCGTATCTCTCAAAGCATATCTGGTCAAACAGCAGAATACCCTGTCAAATTAAAGAGGGAGATCAGTGAAAACAAGGCAGTGTAATCCTTTCTTCAACAGAGACTGGAAGAGTATGAATGGCCATTAAAAGGCCTTCAACTAGTAAGCCTTGAATCCCTGTTGATGATATGGTTAAACCGATACAGGGACAATAGTTTCAGAATGAAGACCAAGGAATTCTGAGAGAGGTGCCAAAGAAAGGCAGATGGCTTTAGTGGTAGTCCTTGACTTATTGCAATGAATAGTCATAAGCGGAGGACTACCTCAGTTTAGTACTAGTAGCCTTTATTCTTTCAGATCTTCTTCTGAGGAGGCCAAGAAGAGGTGACACAAGTCACAACATCCCCCTTGGGGGTGGGGAAAGAAAACAATCCCTTTTCACCATTGGGTTTGTTTACAGGTTACTGGGATGTGAACAGTACAATATACTCACATGCCGATATTCGTGGAAACTTCCAATAAAAGGCAGTGGTCTTGGGCCAGGAATTCCCAATTTCTTGAAGAAATTATATGGCCAGATCCCATAGCTGAAAGAAAAAAAAAGAATATCAGCAGGATAATGTCACTGGGTTCCAAAGAAAGAAGGCTTGGCAGGTGGAGAAGATCAGGAGGTCCATCAAGCCCACCTTGAAGGACAGCAAAGATGTCCTAGATGCAGAGAATGGGGAAGATGACCTCGACAAAGCTGTGCAGAAGCGGTTTCCCAGGTAAAAGGGGCTGAAACTTTTTTTAAGTCCAGAAAAAGGAGAAAGCACTTGGAAGTTGATCAAGCAGACACTCCCTAATTCACTGCTGCATAAGGAGGAGGAGGAGGAGGAGGAGGTTGTCCAGCACAATAAGACCATGACCTGTTATTATAACAAACTGCATAAAAGTAAATCTAGCCTTCTGGTGCAGTTGATTTCCTGGTCTAGTCTTGCTACTAAGGTTGACATAGTGAGAATGGCATTGATAGCCATTGATAGGGTGTATCCACTTGGATTGTGCCAGCACCACCACCACCTGGATGCCACAGTGTTAATTCCTGCGGTTTTCCACCTCCAGTTTTCTTCCACGCAGCAGCTCAAAGTCGCTTGAAGCAGAGCAACGGGACAATGTCAACAAGAAGAATAGAGGAGCGAGAAGAGGAGCAAAGAATGGAGAAGAGAAGAGAGCAACGGAGAAGAGAGAAGGACACAGGAGAGGAGATAAAAGAAGAAAAGAGGAGAGTAGAGGAGAGTAGAGCGGAGCGGAGCGGAGCAGAGGAGGGGGAGAGAGCAGAGAAGAAGAAAAGTTTTAACAGAAAAAAAAAACCTGAAGTCAAAATCGAGCCGCAAGTTACCACAACTTCGATCCAATAACCGGCTCCACCTTGCGCTTTTACGCCACCAAAAGCCCCAGTCCCGTCCTGCAACTCCGGGAGGGGGTTCCCCCCGTTTCCCTCTCCCCTCTCTACCCCCCCTCGGCCTCAAGCAGCCCCCACTTACAGCAGCCCCAGGGCCAGGAGCAGCAGAACCAGCGCCCAGCCCAGGTCGCCCATGGCGAGCGCTTCTGCGGACCCCCGAGCGAGCTCGGCGGCTTCTGCAAGAGCCCGGGGGTTTTATAGCTGCAGCGACTACTAGCTCTAGTTCGGGTATCCGATGGGGTGGAAAGTTCATTGTGCGAGCTTGTGGGTTGTTTGCGAATGTTATGTAATTGTCCTCGGGAGAAGGAGCCAAGTCCTCGGGGCGGCCTCCTGCGGCCGGTCCAAGTTAGGACTACAAGCCCGAGAATGTCCGGCCATCCCTGGGATATGTAGTCCTAACAGCTGGAGAGGGTCGCTCTTTTCCCTTCTCTTTCTCCTCCTCTTCCACCTTCTCCTTCCCCTCCACCTTCTCCTCCTCCTCCTCCTTCTCCTGGTCCTTCCCCTCCACCTTCTCCTTCTCCTCAATTTAAAAAAAAAAGTTATGACCTGGCTATCATAAAGGACATAGTTTTGGATACCAGGAGTAAAATCTGTCATCACCTTTAAGGAAGGAAACATTTGATGGGACAGAAAAATGAATGGTGAGCTGTTTTGGCTTTGATGCTCAAGCTTTAGAGATATGCAAGAGGCTGAAATGGCTCCAATTAAACATTACCAAAACATTAATTTTCACCCCAGTATGACTTCCTCATTCAAGAGATTATACCGTGCATCCGAATGAAGACTGCCAAATGGGATAGGCTTGCCCTGATGTTAAATAAAGTAGTTTTATTATGTATTTTAATTCTCTTCTATGTTGCCCGAGGGGCCCTTTTTCCTTAAAAAAAAAAGCAGCACTAAAATAATATTAAAATAAGCATTAAAACTATGCCCTCTCAAATGAATATGTCATTTAAATTTTAAAAAACCCTTCTTCTGTCTATTGTATTCCTTTACCTCTGCTTACCATAAATTGAGTAAATTACGGTTATTCTAGAACTTTTGAGAGGGAAATATTCTGGACTTCCTTTATAATGGTGAGTTTCCATACACAGCCATTAGTTTTAAAGTCACTAGGCCACATGACAAATGCACAGGTGGTATAAATTTGGGCGAGATGTTCCTTTGCAAGGGACATTGGATTGCATGGCGGTGACTCCCAGCTTGCTCTACTGGATCACATTCTTGAAGATCCCACTGGCTTTCCTGCTAGGATCAGGGGATCTCCTGGCAGGCATGTGTAATCTCAAAGTGAAGATCCCTCCTATTAGTAGCAGCAGTTTTAGCCTGTCTCCCCAAAGTGGCTTTTGAACAAGGATGTTTGATTCTAACTTGAGCACCTGTGAGATTAAATTTAATATCCTCCACTTGTTTTGGTTTTTTTTTTTTGTTGTTTTAAATGCTTGTGTTCTGTATTTGTGTGGCTCGGTGCCAGGGTCTTTTTTAAAAAAAGAAAAAGTCTGGATGTAAAACTAGGCCAGTGCTGCAGTCACTAAGCCATTTTAAATTGTCATTTTTCCCCAGAATAGTTAATGCAGATTATGAGCGTAGATCATAAAAGGCTGAGCACAGGGCAGCAGACCCTGAATGTCAAACAATGATAAATGGGCTATTTAATCATCGGCACACACACACACACACACACACACACACCTCTGCTTCCCAAGCCGTGATTTGCATGCAGCGGGATAGTCTCCTTGCCAAGGAACTTTTCTTGGGCCTGAACAGTTTTGGTTCCTAAAATATGGTGTCTCACGAAAGGGATGATTGTAGGTCCAGTTCCTCTTGGTTGCTCACTTCATTGACATCCTGTTCTCTTTCTCTTTGTCCACCTCCTCCACCATTCTTTCTCTTTCTCTTTCTCCTTTTCCTTCTCTTCCTCCTCCACCATAATTCCTTGTCCTTCTCCTCCACCATCATGCCTTCTCCTCCTCCACCATCTTCTCCTTCTCCACCATCATTCCTTGTCCTTCTCTACCATCACGCTATCTCCATCTCCTCTACCATCTTCTCTTTCTCCTTTCTCCTCCTCTTCCTCTTCCTCCTCCTCCTCCACCTCTTTTCTGTGTTTTACTTGTTTTCCTTAATTCTGAAGGTAAAAATCAAAACAAGAAGTCTGCTCATTTTGTCTCGTGACTCATGTCCTGTTATTTTACAGACTGAGACTCAACCAAGCAGTATCCATACGCAGAGGGAAACTTTGGAGAACTTTAAATTAAAGTTAAATGGGCCCAAAGTGACCCAGCCAGCTTTCATGCCCGGACTAGAACTCACCGTCTCCTGGTTTCTAGACTGGCACCTTTACCACTAGACCAAACTGACTCACTTCACCTAATAAGGTAATGCACGAAACCGGGCTGTCCCCTGCAGTTTTGCACCTGCCTATTCTAGTTTATGTTTCACCTCTCTGGGCTGCACTTGAAGTAAGACTTTGAACTTGGGAGAAGCGACTGACGTCATGCAACAATTCACCTTGCAGAATCTGTGGTCAATTAAGGGAAGGTGATCTGCCTTAGCTTGAACGCAGCTAAGGCTTAAGCAGAGAGCATGATGTAACCTCGCAGCAAGTAAACGCAAGTCCTTCCTTTTGCTTTTGCTGAAAGGATTAGCAATTGCCACCCTGGGGAAAACATTTCACAACACGGAGCCGCTGGCACGCAAGGAGTGTTATTTATTTACTTGTCGGTACCTTGCCTTCTCCAGTTTTCAAGGAACACCCAAAAGGGAAATGTGGAAGACCCACTCCCCGGCGGGGGGCCCAAGTCCTTCTGATCGAGGCACAGCCCGCAGACGGTGTGAGGCCGGTGGTGGCCCCCGGCGCACCGGGACTGGCTCTTCTCGGAGTCGGGTTGCTTGGGAATGCAGCCCAAAGCAGGTGGTAAACTCCATCTAAGGCTAAATACCGGCATGAGACCGATAGTCGACAAGTACCGTAAAAAAAAGTTGAAAAGAACTTTGAAGAGAGAGTTCAAAAAAAAAAAGAACTCCCAAAACACGAGAGAAAGAGATGGCTGCGCCACAGTATATGGCCCAAGTCTTCCCCTTCTCTGGATCTTTACCGAAACCTTGTGAGGTAGATGCAGGAGAAAAAGAAAAAAAACTTGTTCAGAAATTCAAAGGAGCAGAGATTTTTATTTTTATTATATCAAGTTACTCGGGGGTTGAAAACCCCAGAAACAATTCATTTTGGGTCATTAAATGACAAGAAGAATCAGCTCAACTATGGAGGATTTGCTGCTTTCTTGGTGACACTCTAAAGCTAGTTTTTCTCAATACAATTGGCCCTGAAAGGGTAACTTTTAACTGTGGTTAGTTTGTTTATCTGCCAAAGGAAGGGAAGATGATTGTGTTATGAAGGTTTATGAAGGAAATGGGGATGTCTAGTTTAATAAAAAGAAGAACTAGAGCTGACATGATAGCAGTCTTCCAATATTTAAAGGGCTGCCACAAAGAAGTGGGGAGGGTTAACTTATTCTCCAAAGCCCCTGAAGGCAGGAGAAGAAGCAACGGATGGAAACTAACCAAGGAGAGAAGCAACCTGGAATTAAGGAGGAATTTCCTGGCAGTGAGGACAATTAATCAGTGGAAAAGCTTGCCTCCAGAGGTTGTGGTTGCTCCATGACTGGAGGCTTTTAAGAAGAGATTGGCCAGCCACCTGTCTGAAATGGTATAGGATTTCCTGCTTGAGCAGGGGGCTGGACTAGAAGACCTCCAAGGCCCCTTCCAGCTCTGTTATTCTGCTTTTCCCATTTCAGTTCACAAAGAACATTCTGGAAGAAGGCCTGGTGCTCCTTGCTAGTATCGATAAAATAAGATGGATCTCGACATCTTTGATCACTCCTATTGCACCGTCTTCCTTCTGCGGCTTCTCATTCTGCATTTCATAATGTTGTACTTTATGGCAATTCTTTACAGCGATATTTTAGAGCAACTGTTAATGTTTAATATCTTGTGAGCCCGGCTGGGACTTTATGGGAGAGAAGAGGCGGGTGATAAATGTTTTAAATTCAGGGGTGGGAAGGGGAAAAGGATAAGACATTGGTGAGCTCCAGAATTTGCTGAGCTACAACTCATGGCATCGCTCATCCTTGGCTCCCGTGGCTGGGAAAGATGGAAGTTGGAGCTGAATATTTTTGACATTCTATTCTGCCTTTAGATAAACTCATAAAAATAAATAAGGCTTCTGCCTTTTGTCGAGGAAGCAATCATGAAATGTATTTTAAAATAATGCAGGTGGTCCTCAACTTAGCAACTGTTTGTTTAGTGACTGTATGAAGTTACAACGGCACTGAAAAAGTGACGTGATCAAAATTTAGATGCTTGGCAACTGGGATCCTGGGATTCCCCTTCTGCAGCCTTCTCTGAAGCATGGTTGGGCTGAGTGACCAACCATGATAATAATAAAGACCTTGAATCCCACTGAACCTCCACATCTGCCTATCCCAGGTCCTTGGGAAGGAAGTGGTGGACAAAAATGCCAAAACCAGTCTAAACGTCTGGCTGACAGTGTGACGAACAATAATATTGATTGCAAACAGACTTTGGATAGTCTTCGGTCCACCTCATTCTGGAGATGGATTGTCAAGGCCTCTACATTGCTCATAGGTTGCACCAGAAACAGCTGTTCCCTCCAAACGTGGTAACTAGTCTACTAAATCAACCAAAACCCAACTCTACAGGAAATATTGTCTCTGGAAATGAAATAGCGAAGTTCCCCTCCGGTGTCTGAAACCTATTTAACCCCCCCCCAAAAGTAATGTCATCAACTCCTATTTGGCTTCTGTCTTCATTAAGAGACCTGCTTATATCTGATTTGCATATCCAGCTGAGCTGGTACTGGCTCACTCAATTTATTTCCCCTGCAGAACGCAGGATAGCAGACAAGAAGAGCAGACATTAAAACAGAAATCAGAAAATGTGTTAAAGACAGCAGAAAGGGAGAGGGAAATATTCCGGAAACATTCAAGGCAGAAAAAAAAAAGATCATGCTTAATAAATGATAAACATGCAGCAGCCGCTGTTAGTGGACATAAATCAGCTTTTCATAAGATATGGATGTAAAAGGAGTTATCGGATGGTCTACGAGGGGAGACCGCTGTAATTATGGGGTGACCTACTCTGGCTAATAGCCTATCCACTTTTAGATGAGAATTAGACTACTTTTTTCTTGCTCAATATCTACATCAAAAATTAGAGACCATCAACTGGAATCTAAAGACAATAAACCAAAGGCACAAAACACAGGAGAAGCAAATGGTTAAACAACTGACAAATGGATATTTGTTCTCGTTCTGCCCTCAGGTGCTAGCATATTGTCCCTTGTCCTTCTCTTGGCGAGGTAAGTCTAGTCTAACGAAGAGAAGGATTAGGGGTGACATGATAGCTGTCTTCCAGGACTTGAGGAGCTGCTGCAGAGAGGAGGGGGAGTCAAGCTCTTCTCCAAAGTGCCTGAAGGCAGGACAAGAAGCAACGGATGGAAACTCATCATGGAGAGAAGCAACCTGGAACTAAGAGAGAAATTTCCTGAGAGTGAGAACAATTAACCAATGGAACAATCGGCCTCCAGAAGTTGTGGGTGCTCCATCATGGAGACTTTCAAGAAGAGATTGACTGACATGGTATAGGGCTTCCTGCCTGAGCAGGGGGTTGGACTAGAAGACCTCCAAGGTCCCTTACAACCCTGTGAGTCTATGTTTTACATTTTCTCTCAGCCCAACCCATCTCGCAGGATTGTTGTTGTGGGGAAAACAGGAGGAAGGTGCGTTGTATCTGTTGGCTAGCTGGTAAAATAATAATAAAGGCAGGCTACAAATCAATCAATCAATCAATCAATCAAATAAATAAACAAATAAATATAGTCATTCAGCCTGAAAGAAAAATAAGACGTATTGCATTCATTCAATAGAGAAAAGGACAATATTTTGCAATTCCCAGAAATGGCCTACTTCCTAGGCGGCTTCCGGTGGATCACATGGCCTTGTTCATGGAGTTGCAATCAGGCCAGTCACCTTGCCTCATCCATCAGCTGTCTTTCAGTCAGAAGAACCGATTCAGCAAGCAGAAAAGGAAGTTATTTCAGGTTGTTCTATCCGCCTGGGAAATCCCTTTTCAAGGACTGCCCCATTGTTCTGCTTCTTTCGGGACCTTTGCATCACCTAGTCATAAAGTCACAGGCTGTGAAGCATGTGATGTGGTTGAGATGACCTGTCAATCTGGAATGAATTCTGCCGTCCTTGTGTCTACTTACTATATGACACACTGAGAAGGTTGTTGTGAGAAAAGACATCACTCTCCAATGGAGCAGAGATAGACCAGCAGGCAGCACCTGCTAGCACTTCCACATTAGGGAAAGTCTCTCTCTCCAATTATTGAAATGTAGGGGATGAGGGGGGAAAGAGACACTTCAGGTTGTGGGTGCAAAGATATCAAAGCTAAATTTTTGGGCTCCCTGCTTGAAAGTGCTGTAAGGGACAATTCCTGAATTTGAGAGGTGCTGGTGCTCTCTGAGTTGGTTGTTTTCTTGCAGACATTTCATTACCCAACTAGGTAACATCGTCAGAGCGAGTGAGTGTGGGGTTTGTTCACTGTTTATATACAGTTCTCTGCCCTGTCGGTATTGGTGGCATTGTCCTTAGGCTGTGGTTGACAGAGATAGATAGATAGATAGATAGATAGATAGATAGATAGATAGATAGATAGATAGATAGATAGATAGATGTGGATGGATGGATGGATGGGTAGATAGATAGATAGATAGATAGATAGATAGATAGATAGATAGATAGAGGGATAGAGGGATAGAGGGATAGATACATGGATGGATAGATACATGGATGGAGAGAGAGAGATGGATGGATAGATAGAGATAGAGAGAGAGTTAGAGATAGATAGATAGATAGATAGATAGATAGATAGATAGATAGATAGATAGATAGAGATGGATGGATGGATGGATGGATGGATGGAGACAGACAGGTAAGTAGGTAGGTAGACAGACAGATTGACAGATGTGGGGTCTTTGGTATTCTCCGAGCTTGAGTGTTTTCTTGCAGACATTTCATTACCCAACTAGTTAATATCATCAGTGCTGTTTTTTTCTAGTTTGGATAAGGAAACATTTGCAAGAAAACAACCAGCCTCAGAGAGCATCAAGGGCCCCTAATTTCAACCCTGAGCTGCAAAGAGTCTCCTTGATTGGTAATTCCAAATTTCCCAACACCGCTATAATCCACCAGGTTATAGGCAACTGAAGAATAGTCCTTGGGCTAATTGGGAGGTGGGGAGCAAGTTGGAGGCAAACTTACCATTGCAGATGAGTGCCTATGGGGTGATGTACGTGAAGCTACTTGCCGCCCTTTGCAGATCCAACTCAGCTTTATACTCTAGACCTTCCTAGGAACACAAGGCACCCATTGTTGCATGTAGGAAAAAGAAGAGCCATCTGTTTACAGCATCAGTGGAGATATGTCACAGTATGCGAGGAAGACCTTGGGAGATGGGAAAGCAGAAGAACCATCCAGCCAGTGTAAAATGCTGCTACACTGTAAGATTAAAGGGATTTTGCCCCTAACTGAGTTGTAACAGTTGGCACTAGCCGTGAGGGCTGGCAACATATTTTGGGATTTCAACTTGGCAATGTGGATTTTGCTTAATGCTTATAGGCGAAACCCAGAGTGGTTTTGCTGTATGGTTTGATTTGTATGATGTTTAGCGGAATTGTTGCTTTTCATCCAAGTGGCATTTTAGGTTACAGGTTGGGCGTGCTGGGTTCAATGTGAGAAAAGGGCATACAATTAAGCGACGCAAAACCAGAGTTCAGAGACCAGCTCGCCCTAAAAGGAAGAACTTGACTAGCAATGTACGCAGATTCAAAAATACAATTATGCATGCTTTTGATTTATCCCAGGTTGCTGAAATCAGCCCAAAGCAGTGAACAGCTAAGGAAGAAGGAGTGGGATGCTCACTTTCTGTCTCAGAATTAGCCCAACCTGGTTCTCTGGGCAAACAGTGATAAATGTACCAATTAACTCTTGCCAGGCAGGACTAGAAAAGTAATCTAGTTAGCACTCAGTGCCAGGATGGCCAGGGGTGCCTGTTCAGGCAGTCAGTGGGATAATCAGTTTTTGCTATCTATCATCTATCTCTAATTGCTCTAATCTATTTCATCTCTCTGTTCTATCTATCCTATCCATATTTTCTCTCTCTCTCTCTCTCTCTCTCTCTCTCTCTCTCTCTCTCTCTCTCTCTCTCTCTCTCTCTCTCTCTCTCTCTCTCTCTCTCTCTCTCTCTCTCTCTCTCTCTCATTTTTAAACCACTCATCTCCCTCAGAAAGGGACTTTGGGCAATGGACCTTAGAATATTAAAATATAAAACCAATATATAAAACTTAAAAGTTCTTGTTGTTTGATGGTGTTAAAGGTATCATTCCAGGATGTAAGCTGTTTCAAGTCAAGCTGCCTTTTTGCAATTGACCGATGGGGATTTTGTCAATGCCGATGGTGTTTATTTTGTTATTTATCAATGCAGCTGTAGGGTCTCTGCCCACCTTGCTCCTTTCCTGCATCTTCAAAGAGTCTTTCCAGTAGGGGGCCTCCTTCTGACCACCTTGATTGATTACCTGCAGCAAATCAGGCCGGTCAATGACTGACAGCAAAACAGCGCCCTCTGCTGGATCTTGCTCAGCAAGATCTTGCTGTAGCTAATATGAGCTTGCTGTAGCTAATACCGGTATTTCTTCAAGACAGGATTGCAGCTGAAGCTTTATCTGTGGGGTGGGGGGAGGTCACTAAATAAACTGTTGTAAGTTGAGCACTACTTGTAATTGCTTTCTGAGTGGACAGTCCTAGATCGTCCAATATTTCTGGCAAACAAGAGTTTAACCAACGTGGGATGATTGTCAAAGTTTTTAGTCACTTTCTCGTCCACATGAGCAACTGAAACTACGTCCAGGGTAAATAATAAAAATGACCGTTGTGATTAATTCTATGGTTAGGGCTGTTGCATACCAAGATCTGGTTATGTCAAGTCTCTAATGCATGGCGATGAGAGTAAAGGAATAAAATTCAATTTGCGTGTCTTAAGGATATCCAATTCTGCAGCGTTTCAATCAGCCTCCCTCTTCCAGTTCGGTTGTAACCGAATAAGCACAGCCAATAAAAACAGAATTACAGAGATGGATGTGGAATGGAAGAGCAGAAATTACTTTGTTACTGTCGACGAGCTTTAAAAGAATCACCTTTGATGTCTTCCATTTGAAAGGCAAACAGAAGAAGGAAAGGCTTTCTAAAGCAATGCCTCTTATTTTGGAAAAACACTCTCAAAAGCAGACATCACTTCTTTCCATTATCAATTCTCTCTTTGGGGAAATGGTGGCAGTTAAAAGTTCATTCCTCTTTTTTTTATTTCAGGTTTTTGGGTTTTTTTTTGCATGCCATTCTTTCCAAACTATTTGCTTAAAGGAAAGTGAGAGCTGCACTAGCTTGTAGAACTGCATGGCTGGGTCCTTAATTCAAGTTGATGGGAAAGACTCCGCTTCTGATGAAATATCCAGATAGCTTTCTTGGCTGCAAAAAAGAATTGGTTGGAATTGTCTTCTTCTGAGATATTTTTTTTTCCAACCTCCCAATCTAGCTGGAATTCCTTGGCAGATGCTAACCAAGTATTACCCACACCTCATTGTGCATAGTTTTCTATGCATCTGCCTGGCTCTGTATGCTGAATGATGTAACTGACAACATGGAGGAGGAGGAAGAGGAGGAGGAGGAGGAAGACTGTGGGGTTTGATGCTCTCTGAACTTGGTGGTTTTCTTGCAGACGTTTCATGACCCAACTAAGTAACATCAACAGTATTATGATGATGGAACCTCACTCGCTTCTAGCACTGATAATGTTACCTAGTTTGGACCATGAAACGTCTGCAAGAAAACAAGCAAGCTCAGAAAGCACCAGGGACCCTTCAGAAGCATCAAGGGCTGCTCCATTGGGCTTACAGACATTAATGCCTGAATGCTGCTGATATTTTTGCTTGTTTTTATATGGCTGTTAAATATCCAAAGTCTTTTTTAGGTGGACCAGCATATTAACATAATGGATGGAAACTAATCAAGGAGAGAAGCAACCTAGAACTAAGGAGAAATTTCCTGACAGTGAGAAGAATTAACCAGTGGAACAACTTGTCCTCCAGATGTTTGGGTGCTCCATCCCTGGAGGTTTTTAAGAAAAATAATGGACAACCATTGGTCTGAAACGGTACAGGGTCTCCTGCCTGAGCAGGGGGTTGGACTAGAAGACCTCCAAGGTCCCTTCCAATTCTGTTCTTCTGTTTTCCATATTCAGCTGTATATCTTTACATTCTGAAACTAAGATCAGATGAAAGAACATGGAGAGCTTTCCTTCATCTTGCAAAGAGGCAGAGTAGTAGATGAGGTAGATCCTGAATAAGTCCTATGATTTTTTTTCTTCTTTTGCAGAAAGCTTCTCCCATGTTTCCATTTTAGTGGAAGGGAGCAAAGTTAGGACACAGTGACCTACAATATTTGAGGAGCAGTAAACCTCTTCCATCTTCCCAGATATTTTTCCGAGAGTAACATAGAGCCTGCAGAAGGAAGATTGTGATCAGAGTAAAGAGGATCTTCTTCCCTTCCCAGTTACTTAATGATAGTGACAGCACATTTTTCTTCCCCCTTTTTAACTAAGGCTGGTTAGGAAAAGAAGAGGAACAGGAGTGAAATTATATGTGAAAGGATTCTGGGCTTTGTTTTGTAGAACTGCCAAAAGCTCTTGGTCCAACTTGGGTTCAGAAGTCTTATGGGAGAATAAAAAAAAGCCCTTTTCCTTCTCATTCTCCATCCTTAGTGTTTTGCTTCAGTAGATCTTGTTCAACCAATCAATATAATGAAATAATTACACTTACCTATTCAGCTCTGAACACCAGCTGAATTTGGCGATGAAGCACTGTAATTTCTTCTAAAAATACACAACAACTTAATTAAGACCTATCAAGTAGACCCAACCACACACAGTTATCAGAAAGGGATCATTAAGCCCACATCTCTAAGGCCTGAGGAGCTAAGGCTGAAGAACTATAAGAGGAATGGCTTTTTCTGTCCAGGGTCATCCTTATTTCTTACATCCCTTCGGGTCAGCCTTTGTTTAATGGCGAGGAGTTTGCGCTTGACTGGCTGATCTCCCTGGTCAAACTCTTTACATTTGCGACCCAAAATGCCAGCCTTAACATTTTGAACTATAGCTATCATGGGATGGGAGCCTTAGCCATGAAGGCCAGCTGGGTGACTTGGGGCCAATCACCAGTGGACAGTGGAAAGAAGAACAACCAACAGTATTGAGAGAGACCATCTGTCAGGTGATCATTTGTAATCCCTGGGTTTCCAAAGCCATTTGACTCTCGTCAAGAGATTCCAAGCTGCTTTGTTCGAGGATGCAGCTGAACAGTCTTGCACAAAGACATCCACCTGACACAGATAATGCAGCAAGATAGGACCTCCTCCTGTTTTAAAAATAAGCACTTTTTTAAAAAAAAATGAAACACATATGGTCTCTCTATATCTCTATATCTCTGTCTCTTTCTCTCTGTCTCTGTCTCTCTCTCTCTCTCATCTCTCTATATCATCTGTCTATCTATCTGTCTATCTATCTGTCTGTCTGTCTATCTATCATCTATCTATCTATCTATCCATCCATCCATCCATCCATCATCTATCTATCTATCTATCTATCTATCTATCTATCTATCTATCTATCTATCCATCCATCCATCCATCCATCCATCTATCTAATCCATCCATCCATCCATCCATCCATCCATCCATCCATCCATCCATCCATCCATCCATCCATCCATCCATCCATCCATCTATCTATCTATCTATCTATCTATCTATCTATCTATCTATCTATCTATCTATCTATCTATCTATCTATCTAATCCGTCCATCCGTCCGTCCGTCCGTCCGTCCGTCCGTCCCTCCCTCCCTCCCTCCCTCCCTCCCTCCCTCCCTCCCTCCATCCATCCATCCATCCATCTATCTATCTATCTATCTATCTATCTATCTATCTATCTATCTATCTATCTATCTATCTATCTATCATCTACACACACACACACACACACACAAGTACAGACTGGGCGAGGCCTGGCTTAAAAACAGTAACTTTTGAAAGGGACCTTGGAGTCCTAGTGGACGATCACTTCACTATGAGCCAGCAGTGTGCAGCAGCCGCCAAAAAAGCTAATACAATCCTGGGTTGTGTAAACAGGCATAGAACCAAGATCACGCGAAGTATTAGTACCACTTTATAAAACCCTAGTGAGGCCACACCTGGAATACTGCAGCCAATTTTGGTCACCATATCACAAAAAAGATGTTGAGAGTTTGGAAAAAATTCAGAGAAGAGCAACTAAGATGATCAAAGTTCTGGAGACTAAAACATACGAAGAACGGCTGCAGGACTTGGGTCTGGCTAGTCTAAAGAAAAGACAAAATAGGAGAGATATGATAGCAGCATTCCAGTATTTGAGGGGCTGCCACAAAGAAAAGGGGGTCACGTTATTCTCCAAAGCACCAGAGGGTAGGATGAGAAACAATGGTTGGAAACTGATCAAAGACAGAAGCAACCTGGAATTAAGGAGAAACTTCCTGACAGTGAGGACAATTAATCAGTGGAACAGTTGGTCTCCAGAAGTCATGGGCGCTCCATCACTGGAGATTTTAAAGAAGAGGCTAGACAGTCACTTGTCTGAGATGATATAGGTCCTCCTGTTTAAGCAGGGGGCTGGGCTAGAAGACCTCCAAGGTCCCTTCCAGCTCTATTCTATATATATGGAGCCTCTCCTTCCTTATTTTTAAAGAATGGTGCAACAAAATATTCTAAACGTGACAAAGCTGAAGTGAGAGATTAGGTTCCTTCTAAATATAAAATCCTTTTTTTTAAAAAAACCTTGGAAATCTCCAACTCACTCATAAATGCCACCTTTGTTAAAAGGGCTGCTCTTTACTCCCTTCTTCAACTTATAATGGACATTCGCAGCTGCAGTCTGGCAGGACCAGAAGTGAGAGTAAAATGGACCCACTTCAAAAGGGTCTTTCTTCAACAGCTTTCGCCGAACATTATCCATGGGGCTTTTGCACTAACCTGTCTTGCCAACAGCCAGGAGTGGGGATAATGGGTTTAGGAAGGCAGCAAGCCCTGACGGAGAAGAATCGAGATAAAAGACAAAGGTGACCTCTGAGGAAAGTCACGTGAAGGTGAGGATGAACCTTGGAGGCAACGGGAGAGACGAGGAACTGAAAATCAAGTCCTTGAGATGATGCTTCAGCAAAGCGAGCAGCAAAAGGAGGGAACCGTCCATAAAAATAGTCTTTCCATCACTTTGGAGTGATGCATTTTTCCACTTGATCAGAGGTGGGGGGAGTCTTTATTTATTTATTTATTTATTTTGACTTATATGCAGACAACCTGGAGTCAACTTAATTTACATTACCTATGGAATTGAGTTCTTGGATGAAAGAAGGAAAGAAAGAAGAAAGAAAAGAGAAAGAAGAGAAAGAAAAGAGAAAGAAAGAAAAAGAAAAAAGAAAGAAAGGTGAAAGTAAGAAAGAAAGAAAAAAGAAAGAAAAGAGAAAGAAAGAAAGAAAAGAGAAAGAAAGAGAGAGAGACAAAGAAAGAAAGAAAGAAAGAAAGAAAAAAGAAAGAAAGAAAGAAAGAGGCCAGGAGAAAGAAAACCCAGACATTAAAAAAGCATATTTTTATTTTTAAAAAATTCTTTTAAATCATACTCCAAAGTGGTTAAAATGGTGAGGTTTTGATCATTTATGGGATTTTTCAAAGGGGGGAAAAATCAAAGCAAACGCATCAGCTCCATGTCTTAAAGTGTTGATTGTCTTGAAAAAAAACCCAAAAAAACCCAAAAGACATTCACATGTACATCCATTCTACCCTGATAAAGAGAAATATACCCCCAGTCCACTGCATCGGTGCTGCCCGGAGTCACGGCGGGATGGGCTGGTGTTGGCCCAAACCTGGGCAGGCCAATGAGTTGAGGTTGGCGCGCTTTGCTTGGATCTTAGACGAATGAAGAGAAACCTGTCACTGGAGTCCTTGAGCCCGGAGCGGGCTGTCCTGTTGGGGTGTAGACCCCTCCTGAACTCTGTGTTGTGATAACAGTCTGGAAGTAAGGTTCAGCCTCGCTGGCAACTCGCTCCTCATACCTGTAAGGCGTCGAATGCTTTGTGCCCTTTTGCTGGCGTTTCCAGGAATTGTAGTAAGTTGGGTCGCTCATGTAGTGGTTGACAAAAGAATGCTTGGGCAGCTCATCTTCGTAGTCTGAATCCGTCCCCTGGGGTTGGAGAGAGAGAGAAAAGGGTCTGTTAATGTCTAGGTGACAACGTGGTCAACGCGGTCGTTGTTTTTTAATTGTGAATCTTTGGAAACGGATCAAAGAGAGAAGCAACCTGGAATTAAGGAGAAACTTCCTAACAGTGAGGGCAATTAACCAGCAGAACAGCTTGCCACCAGAAATCGTGGGTGCTCCATCACTGGAGGCTTTTAAGTTTTTAAGGATAGTCATTTATCTGAAATGGTATAAGGCCTCCTGCTCAAGCAGGGGGCTGGACAGGAAGACCTCCAAGATCCCTTCCAGCTCTATTCCATTCTGTATTTCTATTCTGTATTTCTATTCTATTCTATTCTATTCTGTTCTGTTCTATTCTATTCTATTCTATTCTATTCTATTCTATTCTATTCTATTCTATTCTATTCTATTCTATTCTATTCCGTTCCGTTCCGTTCCGTTCCGTTCCGTTCCGTTCCGTTCCGTTCTGTTATGTTCTGTTCTACAATCTGTCTATTCTATTCTATTCTATTCTATTCTATTCTATTCTATTCTATTCTATTCTATTCTATTCTATTCTATTCTATTCTATTCTATTCTATTCTACAATCTGTCTATTCTATTCTATTCTATTCTATTCTATTCTATTCTATTCTATTCTATTCTATTCTATTCTATTCTATTCTATTCTATTCTGCTCTAATTCTATCCCATAATTCTACTCTATGCTATTCTGTTCTGTTCTATTCTATTCTATTCTATTCTATTCTATTCTATTCTATTCTATTCTATTCTATTCTATTCTATTCTATTCTATTCTATTCTATTCTATTCTATTCTACAATCTGTCTATTCTATTCTATTCTATTCTATTCTATTCTATTCTATTCTATTCTATTCTATTCTATTCTATTCTATTCTATTCTATTCTATTCTATTCTGCTCTAATTCTATCCCATAATTCTACTCTATGCTATTCTGTTCTGTTCTGCTGTATTTCTATTCTATTCTATTCTATTCTATTCTATTCTATTCTATTCTATTCTATTCTATTCTATTCTATTCTATTCTATTCTATTCTATTCTATTCTACAATCTGTCTATTCTATTCTATTCTATTCTATTCTATTCTATTCTATTCTATTCTATTCTATTCTATTCTATTCTATTCTATTCTATTCCATTCCATTCCATTCCATTCCATTCCATGTAGGTTGGAGGACCAAGAGACAGCTCTACTTCAGGTTGCAAAGAAGGTAAAAGAGCGAATTCCCCAAAACGCCAAGGTGCAGGGTGAAAGAGTGCACGGTGCAGGACTCGGGAAGCACCTGAAACCGAGAGGTGCCCAGCCTTACCTTCAGGGTGGCAGGAAAGAAAGAGCTTTGTCTCTTCCACCTTGTCTTGGTCCTTTTCAAACCTCTCCCAGATGTGGATCAGGATGTTTACCCTACTGAGCTGAATCTCATGTGTGTTTTCGAGATGTGGATCTCAACAAACGTATCTACATCCCAAAAAGAACCATAACCTTTCCTTGAGTTGATCCCTCCAACTGGACTGACCAGGGGAATATTGAGGGAGGGAATCTCCTCTGGATCCTGCTTCCCATCTTGGCTCTTTCAGGAGGAACCTGTATGAACGTCCACCTCGAGTTCTCATTTATCTTTTAAAAGGTCTTCTGTCAAATGTATCGCTTTTCTTTTCATATAATGCCCCCAGGAGTTTGAGTTCAACGGTTAGATCTTAGAATGGCTTCTCTACTCTGCGTTCAAATCCAGCCCAGGGGGGCCATTTTGGATTTCCCCCTAGAGTGGCATTTGGACAGTCTGGGGCGGGGTGGGAGGGGGCTTAATTTATTATCTTTTAAGTGTGACGTTCTCTGTTTTATCTGTTGTTAAAAACACATTTGAGGACTCTAAATCTGAACGATACAGTTTGAAACGCATAAAATCAATTTTCGTGATGCAGCCGCCGGTATAATGAGAATCCTACCTGGTGCTTTCAGCGGTGAGTGAGGGTCCACCAGATAAGAAAAAGGAGGCAAACTGAAGGGAAGGGGAAGGGAGGGGTAGACAGGAAACTGGCAAGCAAATTAGGAATTATAGCTACTTGAAAAGAGCTGCAGGGAATCGCGCGTGCACACACACACGTGTGTGTGTGTGTGTGTGTGTCCCCTCCTCATGGCAAAATCAGCCTGTTCAGCTGTTTCTCCAAAGCTGGAGGATGTTAAAGCCTTGTCTGACTCTTTACATGCCCAACAGGGAAATGACAGAAGGGAGATGACAGGAATAATGAATCCCAGCCTGATTAGGAATGTCTATTTTTGTATGCATCGCTATTCCAAGAGAGAGCCAGCCACCCAAAAAAGGCTAAATCTAGCCACTTTACTCCTTGTTCTTTCTCAGGATGTCTCCGCGCTGTTATTAATAAGAAATACACGGCCAAAGCTTTGACTGAAAGGCCGAGCGGCATCGACTTACAAGCCTGTGTTTACAAGTCAGAACTGAAGAAGCTTCTTGGATGAGAAGCGAAACATCTTCAAGGAAAAACGAAGTCCCCTTTGCCTTTTGAAAAAGCAGCTTTGGGACAACCAGGACTGGCTGGTTGCCCCAATGGCTGAGGATGTGGCAGGTAAGAATTACACCTGGCTTGAGGACATCCAGATGGGTGGGAACTGGCCCTGTAGCCATCCAGCTTGGGGTTGATGGTCTACCGCAGGGATGTCCAACCTTGGCAACTTTAAGACTTGTGGACTTCAACTCCCAGAATTCCCCATCCAGCATCCCAGAGGTCCGCAGGTCTTAAAGTTGCTAAGGTTGGACACCCCTGGGGTAGACCATCAAGGGCCAATTCTCACCCATCTGGATGTCCCCAAGCCAGGTGCAATTCTTACCTGCCACGTCTTCAGCCATTTGGGTTTTTCCATCTCCCACTGGGAAGAGAACCCCATACAATGATGCCCAAAGGGCTCCTGGTCTCTGTTTGAATCCAGAAGGGACATCCTTGGCTTGTAAAAGCTTCTGTTCTCAAGACACTTCCGTGGACTTGACCATTTCTCAAGGGTAGCTTATTGCTGAATGGAGAGGTAACCCGCCTTGTGAACAAGACTGGTTAGCCATGATTAGCTCCAAGCATTAGGCATACTCAGGTTCCTGTGTGGGGACCTGGAGCCTCTCCAAATTTTTTCCCACTCCTGCTCTTCTGCAGCCCTCCCCCATTATTATCCAAAGAGCCTCCATCCCAGCTTACAGCTCAAAATGACTTCAAACTATTGACTAAGTGGCAATGCAGCAGGGCCGTTTGGTCTCCGCGGGTGCAGCAAGGACCCATTGCTGCATCCTCCCGACGGTTGCCAGGGCAACAGCATCAGCCTGGAATTTGATTGGGCACTCAGGTGTGATTGGAAATTGACCAGCCAAGGTGCACGGATGCTGGGCAGCCACACAGCAGAGAAAATGTCCCACCATTTCAAGTATTTGTATTGGTCAGGCGGAAGAAACAAAGGTTTCGGGTGGACAAATTGCAGCAGCCCGGGCTGGTCTCGCTTAAGGCCGGCATTATAAGGAATTTCAAAAGCCTGGCAGCTGTCAAATTTTGGTCGGCAACAGGCTGAGAGAAAGAATCGGGTACCTTTGCTTCTGATCGTGCGAGAGGCAAACGGCTGGGTGTATTTGAATCCTTTTCAAAAGGCATCAGAAGAAAAATATATATATATATGTACGTTACTCCGGTTGGTTTCCAGCCCGTCTTCAGCCTTTGCTTTTTTAGGACTGATAAATTCTGCAATTCCAAGGCTCCAACCTTCATCAAAATGCAAGATTCTGGTAGCTTTGCCACACTGGCATGAAGAACCAAAGGCCTTGGGTTCCTTAATCAAGCCCCCAATGCATTTGCTTTGGGGTCCCTGCTCTCAGGCGGTCTGGTGCGGAAGAGGCTTAATGACATGCAGTCTGAGGCCAGACACGTCTGATCTTCAATAATAATATTAATGATCTCTTCATACCAACTTCCTTGAGGCATACGGTATCATCTGGTCCACATCTCAAAAGCCAGCAAAGGCTCTCTTAATAATAGTCTCTCTCTCTCTCTCTCTCTCTCTCTCTCTCTCTCTCTCTCTCTCTCTCTCTCTCTCTCTCTCTCTCTCTCTCTCTCTCTCTCTCTCTCTCTCTCTCTCTCTCTCTCTCTCTCTCTCTCTCTCTCTCTCCCCCCCCCCCCCCCATTTGTACTCTCTCTGCTTGATGGAAACAAGCGCTATTGATGTGATTACCTTGGCCTTGTTAAAATTCGGCTTGCAGGGGATCCAAAATATTTGCCTCACTGTCACCACCAACTTTGACAGGAAGGCAACGTGCAAGAGACCCACACAGGGCAGAGGTAGACACCCATCTCTTGCACACACCTGGGTTCAGCAAAATTATTCTGAGAGGTGGTGGGGGTGGCAGGTGGGACCTCGAAGAAGCAGGCAGGGGAATTGCTGTCCAGTGTCAGTGCTATTAGGGGTTCTCTTGGGCAAAGCTCCCTCTGAGTATTTCTCTCCAAACTGGACCGATTTCAGTTTCCAAGTGTGGATGGAGAAATCTGATTAGGGACATTTTGATTTGCATTTTCCTAGAGCAAATATTTTCCTCACCTTGCAAGGAAGTCACGCTCACCTGCCTGCCCCCAACTAAGCAAAAGTTAGACAAATCCGCATTCTGCTTAAACAACCGCTCTCAAAAGCTCTGAGTGCCCACCAAGATATTTATATATGTCTACGTGCATCATAGCTCCAGACAGTTTCTGGAGTCTTATTGCTTTTTTTTTTTTTTAACATTTTGGAGTCAGAGTCAGCATGTCAGGGATGTGTAGAGAAGTATCTATCTGGTATTGAGTTCTTTCTTTCTTTCTTTTAAAAAAAGGATTAAAATCTGAAAGAAAAGCAGATTAAGAAGACTTTGGCCTTGGATATTCTGGAGTTCAATCCCATTTTCTACTCTGAAAGGTCCATCAAAGAAAAACCACTCTCTGAAAAGCTGAGGTAGGTTTGGCTTCTCCAGGAGGAACATCTGCCAAGTTCTGCAGAAATGTGAGTTCAGAACTTCTCCTTCCCTCGTAAAAATGAAAAGATTGGAATACTCAGACAAGCAAAAGTTAGTTTCCCCTCCAGATACCCAAGGAGACAATTCACATCCTCCCCAAACAAGTTGAGTTGGCTTTTTCTCCAGAGTGAACCAAAACAAGTTCTAGGTCCTCCAAGTTTGAGTCACGGGAAACCAGCCAGCATTGGAAGTCTAAAGGGGACAGGCATGACAATGGGGAGGGACGTCACAAAACCAGGATTTGTATTCGTGCCAAAATTCTTCGCAGGGTTAGGTTAGGAGTTATGGGCCTCCTTGACATCGTGGACAAGGAAAGGGTTTAATGAGAGGACATACAGAAGTCGTCTTGGCCAGGAGATGGGTCTTAACACTCTCTCCGGCGGCGTGTGGAACTCCTGACATGAATATCAAAAGTGACCCAGCCACATTCTGCACCGTCTAATGGCAGATTTTAATTCCAGGATGTCACACAGAGAAGAACAGAGCCACTGTGAGTGTGTAATCGCAAGATAATGTTGTCACTCCCCAGCGGCCCTTCCTTTTCCTCTCCCTCCCTCCTTCCTTCCTTCCTCCCTCTCATTCCATCTCCTTCCTTCCTTCCTCCTTCCCTCTCTCCCTCTCTTTATATTTCTCCTCCTCCCTCCCTCCCTTTTCCTCTCCCTCCCTTCTTCCTTCCTTCCTCCTCCTCCCTTCCTCTCATTTCATCTCCTTCCTTCCTCCTTCCCTCCCTCCCTCTCCTTATATTCTCCTCCTCCCTCCCTCCCTTTTCCTCTCCCTCCCTCCCTCCTTCCTTCCTCCTCCTCCTCCCTCCCTTCCTCTCATTTCATCTCCTTCCTTCCTCCTTCCCTCCCTCCCTCTCTCTCTCCTTATATTTCTCCTCCCTCCCTCCCTTCCCCCCTTCCTTGACAGAAAGGACTTTCCATTCAAACCCTTACCAGGGAGGAGGGAGTGCAGAGGGCCTCATGACGTCCTAACCTGTCAGAGCCTTTCTCTCCAAGAGCTTCAGCCCAGGAGGATCTTCTCAGCAAGGGCAGCAAGCAGGGGGTCCCTAATCAACATGCCTCTGGCATTCACCTTGATTGATTGCATTTCCCTTCCACAATCTGGTATTTCAGATCCGGAGATAGAAATGCAGGCATTGTGTTGAGAAGGGGAGGGGGTCTTCACCCTGCCTTGTCAACTTGAGGCTTTCAAGATAATATTGTGTTACATGGAAAAATGGACTAAAAATGGGAGTCGAAAGGAGACAGCCGCAAAGCTTCCAAACTTAACAACCAAAAGATTCCCCTTGGCGGGTCCCTTTTATGACTCCGTCAGGTGGAAATTGAAAAGAAGGACCCCTGCTTGCTTGGAGGGAAGTGATGGCTACCACCAGATGTGAACTGTTCAGGTTATGGGATCCCCTGAAACCATGGTTTGTTAGATACAAAGCCATGGCCCATCTTTCTGTTGATGATGCTCTCGTAAGTCTTACCTACTTACTTGATCTTTGATTTTTTGGGTTCTTAGTGTGGGTTCCTTTCCTTCTCAAGAGACCATAAAAACTGGTGGGACATTTGGTCCTAAACTTCTATCTCTACCAGGCTGGAGATAGATTTCCTCTCTCTCTTCACCCTACTTCTCCATTTCCTGATGCAACTTGCCTACTTTAGCAATAATCCCAAGCAAACCTTTGCTGTCCCATCTTAATAGGGTTCCTCCAACGACCGTTGAACAATCAACTCACTTTAAATGTCTACGGAGGTTCTCAGTCCTCCAAGTCATGGTTGTCCCAAAGGTGCTTTTTTCACGAGGCAACTGGGCTTCCTTTTTTTTTCTCTTTGAAGTCGTTTTGCTTCTCATTCAAGAAGCTTCTTCAGCTCTGAGCTGAAGAAGCTTCTTGGATGAGAACTGAAACGTCTTCAAAGAGAAAAAAAAACAAAGGACATCCAGTTGCCTTGTGAAAAAGCACCATTGGGACAATCAACTCACTTCTGACTCTGAAGCATCCAAGGGTTTCTCGGTGAGGGCAATGCTTTCTGCCAGCACGGCTCCGTTGTACTTATTGCAGATGTCCTCATCCGAATAATGAAGGCCTCCAGGGCTTGGGCGAGGTGGCGATCTGGAACCAGGAAAGGAAAGGAAATAAAATTAAGTCCAGGCTGGCTTTTGATTCTGTCTGATAGACAGAACACATTTGCCAACCTCTATCTCTCAACTGGTTACAATAAAAGCTGTGAGGCAGAATTGTTTTCTTTCTGGAAAATACCCATAAAGGAGAATATTTGTAGAAGAGGGTTGAACTGTGGGTTCCTCGGTGCTCTCTGAGCTTGGTTGTTTACTTGCAGCAGTACTGATGATGTAACCTAGTTGGGTCATGAAACATCTGCAAAAAAAACAACAACAACCAAACTCAAGGACCACACAGTCTCCCTCCTCCTCCTCCCTGCAAAGCACAATCCCTTCTACCACTGATGATGTTACTTAGTTGGGTCATGAAACATCTGCAAGTAAACAACGAAGCTCAGAGAATACCAAGGACCCTTCATTTCAACCCTCAGCTACAAATATTCTCATATATATATATATATATATATATATATATATATATATATATATATATATATATATATATATATATATATATATATATATATATATATATATATATATATATATATATATATATATATATATATATATATATATATATATATATATATATATATATATATATATATATATATATATATATATATATATATATATATATATATATATATATATATATATATATATATATATATATATATATATCATCAAGTACCTTATTTTCCAGAAAGAAAACAATTCTGCCTCACAGCTTTTATTGTAACCAGTTGAGAGATAGAGGTTGGCAAATGTGTTCTGTCTATCAAATAGGCAAACAACTGGTTCTCTGTGTGGATGCCACTTCCAGAAGTCCATTCCGGGCCTGGGCAACAAAAAATTAGCTACTGGTTCTGCCAAAGTGGTGCAAACCGGCTGAATCCCACCACTGTTCCCGCCCTTCCAAGAGAATATGCCTACATAAGCCTATCCTACTGGATGTCTGCCTGAATTCTAGGTGCTCTGGTGCCACCTCACCTGGTCCCATTCTTCTTCAAGAAAGCATTTTTAACACTGAGATGCCGGCTGTTGAGCTCCAGAGATGTAAACCCCCCATTATCCAGAGTGACACTTTCTTCCACACCGGCCACATTTTTTCCTGGAGACAAATGGCGACAGAATGAGCGAAGGCGTAGACCTTTCTCTGGCTCTGGGTGAAAACAGAGAAGAAGAAGAAGAAAAAAAACAACCCGCCATTTTTGAGGTAACTGTCAGGCACAAAGGATCAGGACCACACATTTCATTCCAGTTCAGCTCATGCCTCTATGCAAGAATCTAGTCACCTAATGGTCAGCACAAAATTGGCACGAGATAAGAGTCAACGGAATCTAGGAGGGGCTGGACTTGGAGTCTTTGTGGCAACATAAGGATGCTAAGATGATGACCTGTTTAACTCCACCCCCAGCTCTACCTGCTCTTCTCCTACAATAGCCATTTTTCAATAAAATATAAGCAGTAAAAGATGGTAGGACCACTCATCCTGCAAATCTGTTATACTGTGCTTATTGGACTATCGCGTGCATGTTTACAAGGGATAGGCAAGTTTTAACTTTTATTGAGGGAACTTTATGTTTTTTGCTCTTTTATGTAGTGTGTGTTTTTCATTTGTTTGGGCCTTTGCAGAGGGATGGGAGAGAGAAGCCAGCCCTTTCCAATGAACATATTGATTTCCTTCATCTAACCAATGAATCCAAAGCAAAGATGAAAGCACTGATGTTTTCAGACTTAGCAGGTCCTTTCCTTTTGGCTGTCCTGAGAACAGACAATATATTGGCAAATCATAGATGGCCCCATTCAAGGTAGCTTAAAAGAAAAGTTACATTGACTTCAGGGAGATTTGTTCCCAAGGAAGTAACTTTAGGATTACGGCTTTGCAGCCCGAATCTGCTCCTGTTCACTGAAAGAATTACTTCCGCCGAATTCATTGGGAATCCAATATGGTGAAGATGAAGCAAACTGGAGCGAGAAAGGCTTAGGACAACATTTAGAGATGATAAAACAAGTCATGACCTCTTTTCAGAGTGGATGAGCACAATTATATTTTGGAACATTCTTTCATTGCTGTTGTTGTTGTTGTTGTTTTTTAAAAAAATACCGTTCTGTAAATTGAAAACTAGAGTAGACGTTTCTCCCGAATGACCCTCTTTACTTGCAGGGAAGTTTTTGATTTGTAATGGCGAAAATTGTTTGAAAAATCACCCCATCTTTGTGGGGTGGTATGACCCATTTTCCTATTCGGGTGAAAATGAGAAACTTGAAAGACCACCTGGTGGGACCATAAGCATTCTAGATAGCCTCCTTATCACAACCACGTGTCCACAAAAAACTGGGTTTTCCCAGACGGATCTCCATGCCACAATGGCTTTCAGGATCCTGCACAGGTGCTCTGGAATTTATAAGACCTGGTCTCTGTTCTGGAATATAAACCCAAAAGGCCTGGTTGGATCTTTCGATATTGTTAAGGAGCACTCTCATCCTTGGTCTGCCATCAATTTCCCCTGCTTCAGGAAAGTTGTTCCTGCACAACTTCTTCTGCTACACCACACCAAGACTCTGCAAAAGGTGAAGGTCAGAACTGCCCTTTCGTGTTTGTCATCCAGAGAGAGAGCTCCCTGTGCATGGTGCATAGGAATTTAAAATAGCATTTAGCTTGATAAGGTGCCATGGCATTCAAACGTTTCAAATCCCAGAGGAATAAAACCTGATTTACTAACACTTGTAAGAAGTGAATTTATTCCTGGGGGAAGCAGTTTGGCAGGGAAGGGAATCAGAGAATGTAAATTGGGCAAATTGTGGTGTTCTGACGTAAGTTTACCCGTGTGGTTTACTTATTTATTTATTTTTTAATCACTTGCATATACCGACTCCGGGGACAAAATCTCCTACTGCCTGTCTACCAAACATCACCGTGGTCAACAGCACCATTTTGCTTGCTGCTTGCTTGTTCTAAGGTCTGGGGTGTGTGGGCGAACCCCGTCTTTCAGTCTCAAAGAGTTAACGTGCCTGTCACAGAGAGACAGCCAGGCTACTGGAGTGGCATGTGCTATTGGCAGCTTTTGAAAGGACTTCGTGTCTCAGGCGGAAAGGGCACAACATTGATTTGCAAAGCTCTGAAAACAGAGTTCGGGGGCTGAGCTATAAATATTTAAGCTCCCTTTGAAAGAGACCAGGAGTCTGGGCTGGCTGACAGGTGGAAACAAAGACCTACAGGTATTATTAAGGGCACCCAGGAATGAAGAAGGCAAGCCAGAGAATCCAAATTTTCAACAGGCACTTCAGTGACGATAACTCAAGTCACTTGAGATCAGGCACGCAAGGCAAGGATGCTGTTTGAATGCTATGGAATTTCATCTGATAAAGCGCACAACAAGTGTACTGTGTAAGGTGGGAGGCAGGGATCAGCCGTGGGGCAAGCCCAGGATTTAATTAGGAAATATTATTTTCTACTTTGTCACAGGCTGAGGGTCCAAGGCATGGGGAATGGAGAAGATAGCCCACCTGTGCTGTTGTCTCGATATTTCTTAGTCTGGTTGTGCAAGATCAATGCAAAGACGACCATCAGGATGAGAATGAGGCTGCAGAGGGCCACTACAAGCAAGAACCACCATTCTTCGTAGAAAGGAGATCCTGTGTGAGCTGGAGGGAAGAAGGACCAACAAGTTGAGGGGTCAGCTCTGGAACAGTTATGTTTACCCAAACTCTCCTCTTTTAGGCATCTCTTTCTTTCCTTTGAGAACATGGATTTATTTTGAAGGACAAGCACAGGAGGATCTCCTAGAAAGCCCACTGTGACCTGTCTGCTCTTCTACTCAGAATAAGAGAATACAAAGTTGGAAAGAACCTTGGAGGTCTTCTAGTCCACCCCCTTGCTCAGACCATTCCAGACAAATGGTTGTCCAATTTCTTCTTAGAAACCTCCAGTGTTGGAGCATCCACAACCTCTGGAGGCAAGTGGAGTGTCCCAATGTCAGTCTTGCTCAAGTATCCCAATATTAATCTTGCACCAATAAAGACTTCTCCACATTCCCCAGGGAACGCTAAACCGAGTTTACCAACCTGAGATGGCTACAGAAGCTGCACTGGGTTCTCCGTATCCAAACTCATTCACCGCCACCACACGGAACTGATAGCTTACTCCTTCTTTCAGCTGGTCCATGCTGACCGTGTAGGATGTGGCACTCTGCGGGATGTTCTTCACAAACAGGTCCCACACACCTTCATCTGCAGAAGCAGTAAAGAGTGAGGAGGTCTGGTGGTCACTGCTGATCGTTTCACAGGGCTTACCCCAACCTTATTATGAGCAGAGATTGACACCAAACTTAACACTAGGCCAGACTTGGCAATTTTAAGACTTATGGACTCCTACAGCTGGCTGAGGAACTGTGGGAATCGAAGTCCACAAGGCTTAAAGTTGTCAAGTCTGGAGACTCCTGCACTAGACCAATAGTCAAGAAGTAAACAATACCCCAATTAAGGAACTACCAATGCAGACAAACAACCTAACAGTAAACCACAACCTAATCAAGAAACTACCAAGAATACTTACACCAACGCTGACAGGGCAAGCTCCTAGTATATAAAAATAAAAGCAAGCCCTACTTCCTTGATGATGTTACCTAGTCAGGTAATGAAAGGCCTGCAAGCAAACCACCAAGCTCGGAGAGTAATAGGGACCCCACAAATACATAATCAAGAGACTTCAGGTCTATGAAGTGTTTTTTAAAATCCCTGAAATAACCTTTCATTTGACTTGAAACAAATCATCTGGAACTCTTTCCTCTCATTGTCCTTTACATGTTCTTGATGCAGAGAGCTTCCAGCAGCAGAAAAACCCATCCCTCTGATTTGCGTGTCTTTCAACTTGGCTGCCCATAAATTTCAGCCCAAAAAGGTATTATATTCTGAGCACCGGTGACAGTGATTAATACTTTCTCCATTGCCCATTGTTTGATGATGGTATTTGGCAAGCCCCCAGTGATGGGGTGGTGGGCTGGGACAGCCACATTTTAGCAGTCCAACATCATGAGGGAGCAGGTAATTTCTCCTCTAAAAATCCACTGTGGAGAACCATTTGCCGGCACGGATCATAAATCCAGCCAAATGCCACCCCTTCACGTTGGGATAGATCTCCGTGCAGAATGCAGAGGATCAAATAAAAGATGGAGCTTTTAATACATAATTTTACAAGGTAATAAAGGAAGCCGAGAGTTTTATTTACTTCGAGAGGCAGAGGACAGAGAGGTAGCGACAGAGCTGATGGTTTAGAGCACTTGCAAAGAAATAAAAGGATTGCTTGTTTTATTCGGCACAAGATCCTGCTAATAGATAGGGCTGTCGGAGGAAATATGGAGGAGAATTCCAAATTAGGGGTGGGGGGTGGCTGGCATCTTTCTAAACCTTGATAAAGATAATGTTCTGTGGAAACCATTAGAAAAGGCTCCAGAAATCATTGCTGTGGTTAAATCCATGGTTTAACCACTTGTCGGAGGTGGTGGTGGGGAAAGAATTTCAATTGTCTGGGGAAAATCTATCAGTTCTGCTAGCAGCCGGTCTGCCTTTTGACCTGAAGTTCTTCTTCTTTTCAGATTTCTTTCAAGGCAATTTGATACTGCTATTTAACAGGAACTCTTAGAGTTGGCTGGAGAATTGTAGGAGTTGAAGGCCACACATCTTAAAGTTGCCAAGGTTGAGAGACACCCTCTTGGTTTGGATATGGAGATTCGCAATCATCCAAGGTTCATGGTTATCCCACAGGTGCTTTTTCCACAAGGCAACTAGACTTTCTTTTGTTTTTTTCCTCGAAAATGTTTTGCTTCTCATCCAAGAAGCTGAAGAACTGAAGGAGGAGAAGCCAAACGTTTTCAAGGAAAAAGCACTTTGGGTCTATCTTGCTTTCTCGCTAAGGCATCCCCTTTTGTCATACAAGTCCTATCGTCCTAGGTAAGAGGCCCATCCTGAGTTTTCCAAATGAGATTCAGGCAGGGTCCATCTTATCTTTCTCCTGACCACTCATGAAGCAAAAACATCCTGCTACTTTAGGTCCATCCTATAAAGTGATCTCATCCCAGAATCTGGTGCCAGACCTGACATGAAGCACACATGCAGCCATGGATCAGTTCCTTCCTTCCTTCCTTCCTTCCTTCCTTCCTTCCTTCCTTCCTTCCTTCCTTCCTTCCTTCCTTCCTTCCTTCCTTCCTTCTTTCCTCTTCCACCCAACATCCATTTTCCCATCAAAGGGTTGAATTCTCAATTCCGCATTACAATTCTTTCCATCAAGGCAAGCTGTCACAATGCGTTTTCCGCCTCCAAGCCATTCATCCCAAAATGTTGGAAGATGATTCTGGAAAAGGAGACTTTGCTTTTCCAGATCTACCCCAAGGAGCATGAGGGAAGTCTATTCTGCATTCTCCGGGTTGGCTCGCGATTTCCTGTATCCTGACCAGGAGGCTTACATGCGGAAGACTAGTAACTGAAGGAATGTGGGGTTTTTTTAAACCTGAGAGAAAAGAAAGCTTGTCCTGGTAAATCATATGCCCCCCAAATAGGTGCAGTTACTCCCCATCAATTCTTGCTTAATGTACTGTGAGATGCAGCACAGCTGGTTATGGGGTTGCAAGAGAATTGCTCTCAATTGCTTTTCTGTTTAGAAACATCTGTCCCCTTGTCTGCTTTTCCTATAGGCTTGGATTGGCCACATTTATTTGGAAAGAGGAGATTAAAGAGAATAACTACTTTTTTTTAAAAAAAATGCTATCATTACACAGGTTGGGTTGCCTTTTAGCCTATTGCTTTGACTCTAACGGTAGAAGTAGGAAAGGGTGCATTGCTTCTTTATACATATAAAGAATGGTTGCTGGAATTGGGTATGTCTAGTTTAATGAAAAGAAGGACTACGGGTGACATGATAGCAGTCTTCCAGTATCTCAGGGGCTGCCCCAAAGAAGAGGGAGTCAAGCTGTTCTCCAAAGGACCACAAAGGCAAGACAAGAACAATGGATGGAAACTAATCAAGGAGAGAAGCAACCTGGAACTAAGGAGAAATTTCCTGACAGAACAATTAATCAGTGGAACAACCTGCCTCCAGAAGTTGTGAATGCTATAGGGTTTCCGGCCTGAGCAGGGGTTAGAACATAAGAACATAAGAAGAGCCATGCTGAATCAGGCCAAAGCCCATCGAGTCCAGCATTCTGTGTCACACAGTGGCCCACCAAATGTACATGGGGATCTTGAGCAGAAAGAGAAGGCAAAACCCTCCCTTTCCCTTGACCCCCAACAAATGGGACTCAAGGGAATCCTGCCTGCCTCAACCAACATAGAGGCGGCACATGGACATCCGTTTTAATAACCCCCGATACACTTGGCATCCATGAATCTGTCTAGCCCTGCCTTGAAGCTATCAAGGCTGACAGCTGTCACGACCCCTTCAGGAAGTGAATTCCATAAATCAACGACCCTCTGGGTGAAGAAATATTTCCCTTTATTTGTCCTCACTTTCTTATCTATGAGCTTTAGGGAGTGCCCCCTTGTCCTGGTATTGTGTGATAGAGAAAAGAATTTTTCTCTATCCACCTTTTCTATCCCATGCATGATTTTATACACTTCGATCAAGTCACCCCTTAAGCGCCGTCTTTCAAGGCTGAAGAGACCGAGGCGTTGCAATCTGGTTTCATAAGGGAGGCGCTCCATTTCCTTGATCATTCTTGTTGCCCTTTTTTGCACCTTTTCCAGTTGGACTAGAAGACCTCCAAAGTCCCTTCCAACTCTGCTATTCTGTTATATGGTTACCACTGGATTCTGAAGAAGACCTAGGGGACCATCTATATTTTCTTTTACAGCTCGCAAGTCCTCCTGTACCTTCAGGTTTTATCCTTCCAGGGGAGTGTGTGTGTGTGTGTGTGTGTGTGTGATCAGTGGTTCTGTGAGCCGCAGGTGTTAGAACAGACAGACGCTGCACCAACGCAAGAGCGCGATTTCACGGACAATTAACCACTGCCGTGGGCTGAATCACACTGTCAGTCAAACCACTGTGGCTTCAGAACCTGACAGGGTAGATGTCACTGATTAATTCCTTCCACATTGGACGTAGGGCTGATGGAAACCTGCCACTTTTATGTCTGCCTTGCCACCACTGGCATTTCCCAGTGAGTGTGGCAAAACAGGCCTTCATCCCATGCCAGACAATGCCAGCAGCTGGGCCTTCACAGCAGCGCCTCCTGAAAGGAGCCCAGGAGAACCACAGGAAAACGTGAATTTGTTTTCAAGGAGGAAGAGGTGAAACCACAGCCTTGACCATCGGGAGGGCAAAGACGCCAAATGAAGGCTGGCAAGCTGTTGACGTGACACCTGTCTGTCATTCAGGGGAAGAGATGAAGGAAAAATGGCCCACTGGGAGAGACAGGCCGGGCGACGGAAGACCTTGCTTTGAACTGACCAACTTGTGCTGGTTTAGGCACACGTTTGAAATGGAATAAGTGGAAGTGATAAAACTGCTATGGAGAAGCGCAGAAGGTCTTTTCCTTGAGGGCTGAGAAGCCGAGTTGAGCTCTAAATGAAGAATGAATATGAGGAGGGGAACCCGTACCACAAACTCAGCATTAGTGAAGACATCTAGATTCTTCCTGCTAGGTGGGGATGGAGAGGTGGGAAACAGGGACATATTTTACCTCCTCTATCTGAATCCATATGGATCTGTTGTCTTGGGCAGGGTGAGAAAAAGTCTCCTTCAATAGGGCCCTGAAGAATCACCAGCCATAAGGAAATCTTTAAAACCTTCTGAAGGTTGTCTGAGAATCACAGAATCACAGAATCTGGAAAGGATCTTGATCTTGAAGGTCTTTTACTCCAGTCCTTATTCCAAGGCAGGAGTCCTTATTCCATCCCAGGCAAGTGGTTGCCCAATCTTTTCTTGAAAACCTCCACTGATGGATGGAGCACCCACAACAATGGGAGACAAGCGGTCCCATTGATTAATTGTTCTCACCATCAGGGAATTCTTCCTTATTTCCAGGTTGGCTGTCCCTCTGATGAGCTTCCACCCATCACTGAAGGCAGAATGGAAAGTCCCAAATGGATGGTGGCCTACCAAGCCTGCTATCCAAGTGGCAGACTCTAGGTACATTCTACTTAGCTCTAATTTGGCAATGGAACTATTGGAAATTTATGATAAACAAATTTAACATCCTGGGTGGAGACACTTGTTCCTCAAGAGATTGAATTTGGCCTGAGGTCCCTCAGTTGCCAGTTCTGGTTGCTCATGCAAATTTCTGGCAATTGTCGATAGGCTCTGGAGGTTTAAGTTCTGTTTTTTAAAAAATCTACAGATCTGGCTATTTTATGCCTTTTAAGATCTATCGCTCCCCAAGAAGTGTGGCTCTAATACTCTTAGAAGAAGAAAAAAAATCAAATAATTATACCTTGAGGGTATTAAAAAGAGATTCCTTTGAAACTGAGAAATGCAGAGATTATTGGGAGAGGGGGAGTGGAGAAGTGTGCTTTGGAGTTTGCTAGCTGAGAACGACAGTCCTAGTGATAAATAAAGAAAAAGAGTAAAAGAAAGAGAGAAGCTGTGGCATTAAAAGTTTAGAGCTATGATAGATGGCAATTGAGAATGCTGGCTGGGGAATTCTGGGAGTTAAAGTCCACACATCTAAAGCTGGCACGTTTGAGAAACACTGCCCTAAAGTAACCGCAAGATGTTTAAATATTGATAAAGTACCAGCATTTTTCATTTGCCAGTTAAGATGTCGAGGTTGGGACAACCGAGAACACTGAAATTCCCCCGTCTTTTTTGTAGCCTGGTAAGTGAAGTCAGCGGCTCGGGGTCAATTGCCCGGCTGCACATCCCTGCCAAGGATGCGATGCAGTGTCTCTTGGCCAACCTTGAGTAAAAATAACGACTCATTCATCCTCATCTTCTGCTGAGCTTTGTAACCAGACAGAGAAGCACCCAAAGCACAAGGAGGTTCAACTCAGAAAGACCTGGAAGGTTTTAGTGAAGCTGAAGCAGCTGGATTAGTAACTTTGGCTTTCCCTGGATCAAATTTCATGCTCTATACATTATTATTATTTGTTGCAGTCTTGTTGCTGTTGCTGTATCTTGCACTTATTTGCTGTAGCTGGCTATGATTGGGCCCAGAGAAATGTTAGAAATTCTGTATATAGCCCTACAGAACAGACAGTGCACAATCCACATGTGCTTTTCTGCTTAACTGCGACAAGGAAGCAGGAAACTTTATTCAGAGAAAAGACATAGAGTATACCATAGATGCAACTACAAACGTATAAACACTGCCATCTACTGGTTGGATGTAGTTGTTGTACAAAATACATGAACACTATATTCCAACATTAAAGAATAGGGGACTCAGTGTACAACTGTCCTGTCCATTTCTTGCAAATAAATGAATAGGATTTAAATAATCTCAGAGAAACTGAACAACAAAATACTTAAGAACCTTCCCCTCTATTTACAGATTCAATGAAGTGGGCCAAAGTTGCATTAGTATAGTTAAAAGCATCTTTGGAGCGAGCTTCTCAACTTTTTCTCAGTGACACAATAAATTCTGTTCTGGTGTAGCTAAGATGCTAAAGACGATTAAAGGACGGATAACAGAGCCAGTACTGGAACAATAGAGATAGAAAATTCTGTCTTGACAATGTAACTCTTTATCAAGGGTAGGAAAGTTATCTCTTTTCTACCTGGAACCAGAATCTGAAGGTGCTTCCTTCATATATACAGGTATTCCTCGATGTACGACCCCAGTTGAGCCCAAAATTTATGTTGCTAAGCAAGACAGATGTTAAGTGAATTTTGTCCCATTTTACAACCTTTCTAGCCACAGTTGTTAAGTGAATCACTGCAGTTGACAAGTTAGTAGCACAGTTGTTAAGTGAACCTAACTTCCTCATGACTTTGCTTGTTGGAAGACCACAAAAGGGGACCACGTGACCCCAGGACACTGTGACCATCATAAATATGAGTCAGCTGTAAGGATGTACAGTAAGTGTGAAAAACGGTCTTAAGTCACTTTTTTCAGTGCCTTATAACTTGAAACGGTCACTAAATGAACTGTTGTGACTCAAGGACAACCTGAATATTCAGAGTCTTGGTTCCCAGGGAGAAAATGCAGGAGGATCCCACAATGTAAGTTTCTAAGTTTTCTAATTAATATCTTTTTTTGAGACATTTTCCTGGACAAGTTTCACTGAAATGAATCGGACCAGGAGAAGAGAGAAATGCTTCTATGGGGTGGGGGGTGGGAATCTTGAAGCTTAGTTTCCCTTCATTTTGTTATGATGGATGGGCCACCCTTAGATAGTCTTGTTTTATTCAGAACATTAATTAATTTAAATGGATGAAAAAGTGGGTTACAAGCTCCAGTGACTGGTGGATGGGAGAGGAAGGGAAAGGGGGGAAAGCAGCCTGGAAATGGTGATCCTTGAATGCTAAGCATGTTTCATTAACTTGGTTGTGAAAACTGTTATCAAAGCTACATTCTGGAAATTAAGAGAAAATAATGGAGTAGTTGAGATAAGCACTGGGATGGAAAAATGGCTGACCTCAGCAAGAAGGGGGAATTTGTAGCCCTCTTCATTTGTGGGGATGATGGGAGGAGCGGGGAGAGGAACGGTGAAGGCAGACGAGAAGTGTCCATAAGAGGCAGCAAAGGGGATGTGTTAATGATGGTGGGGGGGATGACTTGTCTTGGTGTCAGAGAAGCAAGGTAGACCTAATGCTTAGCGAGGCCTTTTGGGAAATAAAGCTTTGAAAAAAATGGGCAGAGTTCAGGGGACAGTAGAAGAGAAAACACTTCTGGAAGTCTAGAAGACTCATGGAGGCTGGGATTGAAGACCATCAACATCCCAATCAAGAGTAACCAGGACCACTCAGGAGAATGGGATCCTCAACAGTGGCCCTGGAGAAGATCTAGAAGAAAACTCATCGTACAGGGGGTGTGTGTGCATCCTATATCAATCTGTAGCAGGAACCATCCATCCTTTGTGAGCTCTGAGCAAGCAAGTCAAGAATTATGGGCAGGGGTTCCACAGCTGGTTTGGGATGTCTTCCTATGGTAATATCCCCCTTCATTTCTCTCTTTCCTTCTTTGGTTCTAACTAAGTTTGCTCAGTCGGTTGATTTTGATCTTCTGTTGCACAGAGACTTCAAAATGACCTACCTGAAGGCCGACTTTCTATGACATAGCCAGTGATCGGCTTCACTCCTACCGGTACAACTCCCTCCGTCCAGTACAACGTGAGCCCAGAGGCGGATTTTGAGACCAGCACATGCTGTGGAGAACCAGGAGATCCTGCAAGAGCGGGGTGGGGGTGGGGGTGGGGGAGAGGAAGAATTGGTTGAGGCAGGGGAACAAATGAATGAATAAATAATTAATAAAACACAGGATGTAGAATCATAGGGTTAGCGGGGAACTCAGAGATCTTCTAGTTGAACTTTCTGCTCAGGACAAGAGATCTTATAGCATCCTGAACAAATGGTTCTCCAATCTTTTCTTGAAGGTCTCCAGCGTTGAAGCACCCACAATTCTGAGAGGCAAGCGGTTCCACTGAATCCTCCTTTCTCACGCTTAGGAAATTTCTCCTTCTTCCTAACTTGGATCTCTCCTTGATCAGCTCCATCTATTCTTTCTTGTCCTGCTCTCAGGTGCTTAGGAAAATAAGTCAATCCCTTCTTCTCTGGGACAGCCCCTCAAGTATTGGAAGACTGCTATCATATCACCCCTGGTCCTTCTCTTTGGGGGATTAGATGTACCTAGCTCCCTCAACTGTTCATCAAACAATTGAGCCCCCAGGTCCCTGTTCATCTTTGTTTCATTTCATTTATTTCATTTATTGGATTTCTATGCCGCCCTATTCCGGGAACTCAGGGCGGCTCACAGCATAAATAGAAATCAACGTTAAAATACATATAAAAAAGAACCCCTGAATTAAAAAAAAACAATCATCCAACAAACATGCACACAAACATACACTGGCTAGGGGCAAGATGTTAACTGCCCCAGGCCTGTTGGCAAAGATGTGTCTTGAGCAGTTTACGAAAGGCAGAGAGGGTGGGGGCAATACGGATCTCTGGGGGGAGTTGATTCCAGAGGGCCGGGGCCGCAACAGAGAAGTCTCTTCCTCTAGGCCCCACCAGGCGACACTGTCTGGCTGACGGGACCTGGAGAAGGCCGACTCTGTGGGCCCTAACCGGTCGCTGGGTTTCATGAGGCAGCAGATGGTCCCATAAGTAACCTGGTCCGATGCCATGTAGGGCTTTATAGGTCATGCTCTTCTCTGCATACTTCTGAGAACTTTTTAAAAACATTGTCTTCCCCCATCCTCAATTTGCAGAATCCATCATTACCTCTCCGTTAGGGAGATCAGAAAATCTTGCCTTGCCACTTGGAAGTACGGTGTTGCATCTGGGTGCTGAATCAGCTCCCCTCTTTGCCTGCAATCGTTGTTTCACATTTGGCCTGCTACTCAGATCTCACTTACCTTCCGCTGGCCCAGCTGTGATGTTGGCTTGCAGTTCAGGTCCATAGATAATGGTCCTGGCTTGTACTCGGAACAAGTAGGTCATTCCTTTGGTGAGATCTCTGACTTTTAGCCAGCGTTGCCAATTACCCTGGATGTCCACGGTCACCACTTTGCTCACCCCTTTTTTTAAAAAAAGGATCAAAACAGTGTTCAAAAGAAAAGGAGAGATTGGGGAGGAAGGTGTAAAGGGGTCAGGGGGAAGAAAGCAAACAAGCAGTGAGACAGCAGAAACGATGCCAACGAGATTACAGGCGGAATGATAATCGAGCCATTTGCTAAAGAAGCTTTTCTTACAATTAGTGGGAATTGAAGTGGCAATAATGGACAATTTTCGGCAGAGATAAGTGTAATTAGACTCTGGCCTTGATAAGTGGAGGCTGGCGAGAGGCAGGGGGGACCTTACTGCGCACTTGGGAGATTTTGAAGAGGCTGCAGATAACCCTTGCTGATTAGCCAGGAGAGGTGAACAGAAGTAATCGTGGCCTGTAGCTTCTCTCTGAAAACCCAAACTGACTCTGTGGGGGTCCTTTAACCCCCATCATTCTGTCGAATGATTCCTGGGGAGAAGAATTGCCAGACCACAGTCTCTATTGACCAACAGCTCAATGTCTTGGAGGAAAGCAAAGTAAATATAAATCTTTTAGCATTTCCCGTGTCTACCGCTTCTAAAAAAAGGGAAAGAGACAACAGCAGAGGAGAAAGAGGCAGGAGATGGGATATAAGGGAGCAGGTATGCATTGACATGTAAAAAGTTTCTTTTAAATCAGTTTAGAGCAGAGGTGCCCAACCTTGGCACCTTTAAGACTCGTGGACTTCAGCTCCCAGAATTCCCCAGCCAGCAACCTTTGCAACTTTAAGACTTATGGCCTACAACTCCCAGAATTCCCTAGCCAATGATACTAGCTGGGGAATTCTGGGAGTTGATGTCCACAAGTCTTAAAGTTGCCAAGGTTGGATACCCTGGTTTAGAGTAAGAGATGCTATTTGATTAAATGCCTTTAGATAGAAAAGGGTCTAATAGTATTGTACTTGGTGTTTAACCTTTATTTAATGGCTGATCATTTAATATTTTTAATGCTTTTATATTCATTCATTCACTTTCCATGCCTGCCCAACTCAACCAGATGATTCTGGGCAGCTTACAGTTCTGACATTATAAAACAATGAAAACAATTCAAAACATCAAAGTTGTAAAAACATCCCCAACATAAACAAATAAATACAAACGGCAGCTGGGATGATTATGCATTTACACCACTGTAAGCAGCCCAGAGACACCCTTGGCTAGCGATACGGGTGGCATCTACATTTAATAAATAAATAGATAGATAAATAAAAGGCTCACACGGAAGAAATGAGGGCTAAGGATCACCTGCATTTTGTTTGGGTTAAGATGTGTTTCTAACAGAAGAAAGCCAATGCAGGGACACTCTCCCTTCTCACCTAAGGTTTAAATCCAAAGTTTGTTTTTTCAGGGGGAGGGAAAGTTTGAAAGTTAAGTAGTGGCCTTCTTGAGACTTATTAGAAAATCAATCTTTTTCTTTCCTTTAAACATCCTTCCTCCTACTGTGACTGCAACGTGGCAGTTGGTATTTGTGGAAAAACCCAGGAGCACCGACTGCCTCGGCAGTTAATTGAAAGCCAACAATAGGTGGCATCTCCACAAAACTTAATTTTGCCTGGATGGGTTCAATCAATTTCAGGACTTTCCAAAGCATTTTGGTTCAATTTCTCCTTCCAGCTGCAATTTGAAACCCCAGAATCGGAAGGAAGAAGGCTGGGTCAAACACATTAGATACCGTTCACTGTCTCTAGCGGGATCATCCAATCCGGAGAACAAAACCTCAACAATATTGTTATTTAAAAGAGGGGCAAAGAACGGCTCTGGGGTTACTTTGTTATATCTGATATTAGGGAAATTGATTTTTAAACAAGCTGTAAGGAGCGAGTTCATAATATGAGGGAAAACCAGGCATAAAGTCTGCAGAGACCCCGTTCTTTGAAAGCAATTTGAAGCTCGGGAAATGAGGGATGGTTTCTGTATCAGAAGCAGACTGTTGCAGGAAAATATAAAATAACCTTTTTTTGAAAAGGGACAGACCCACCCCCCCTGCAAATTCCTGAAGGTCCTTAGTACAATTGAATATTTCTACAGGCAGATGCTTTCTCTGGATCTCTCTTGACCAACAGGACCAGCGAGCCCCTATTAGAGAGGATTTGGAATGAATTTTTAGCATGGTTTTGTGTATTTTCCAAGTCTGCGGAAACAAATGGGGGGAAGAAACTGGATTCTCATGTCAGCTGCCTCAGATAGGTGGTCGAAATTATTCTTTGCCAAAGGAGAAAGAGAAGATAAATGGGTGTGTACAAAAGTCAACCAAATCTCCGTGATAGATCGCCCATCTCCCAAGACTAATAGATCCTTCTTGGGGTTCCCTACCTTGAACTGGAGCCAAAGGTTCATAGATCACCCGATAACCCTGCAGGATCCCATTGGCGGCTGTTGGCTCTCCCCAAGACACATTAAGTGCAGAACACGTGATTTCAGAGAAGATCAAGAAACTGGGGGCACCTGGAGCTGGAAGAGATTAAGCAGAAGGCACGCTTGGAGTCAGCAGGATCACAAATGTCGCCTTAAACCACACAACCTGGATTCGTTCTATCAGGCCATTGCTTCAAGGTTGGTACCAAGTCCGGCAACAAAAAAAGTCCTTATCTGGAATTTTGATCAGTTGGGATTGGGAAGCTCCTCAAATAGCCATCTTGATTTGTAAACTGTGGTTTATCACTGCAAGATGAACCCAGATAAAGCTGATTTCTTTACTGAGCCGTGGCTCAAACGCACCGTGCTGTAGGACGGTGCAGGAACCCAACTGCCGAGTTAAAAGTGCAAAGCAAGGCATCTACTCTGGTGCTCACCTGCCTGGAGGGTCCTGCCTTCCGCAGGGCTTGCCTTGGGTCCATCCCCCGCTGCATTAAAAGCGGAAATACAGACCAGGTACGTGGAGAAACTGGTCAGGTTTTTGAGCCGGATGCTCGTATCAGGGAAGAAGAGAACCTTCACCTTTTCAGTGTCGTTCTGACCATCTTTCTCCCAATAATAAACCTAGTTAGGGGAAAAAAAAAGAGGTAAGCCCAATAGTCTATCTTTCAAGTTACCACAACATCATTTCATACTCCAGTTCTCAACCAGCATACCTGTTGGCTCACTGGCAGGGAATGCTGGGAGTCGGAACCCCAGCACACGTGAGAAATGCTTTAGATCTAGCAGGCAGTTCTTACAGTTGGGTTTACTCAGCCAAGTTAAGATGTCAACAGTGGTTTAGAAACCCCAAACCCAGTTTCCCATAAGTCCCTAGCAGAGCCCCTGGTTTGGCAGTTTATGAGTGTAATGGCTTATCAAGTCCACCCAAAGCTCAGCCGGAACCTGTCCAGTCAAGAACCTGCTTTGTGTTTACAAACCCAGCGATCAGAAGAATCTGTGCCAAACAGAAGAGAAGGTACACAGATTGTTATAGCCGGTAGCTATTTCTACCCAAGAGTAATGCCACCTTCTGGGGTTGGCACAGGTGGAAGCTGTACTTGGCCAAGCTCCAAGACTGATCAGGAGACAAGCATCTCAGGGTTCTAGAAGTGAATTGTTGGTTCTAGCTAGTGACAGTTACCTGGTGTGTTTTTCTCCAACTTGGCCTAGACTTCTAACATCACCCTTCGTGAGGAGGAGGAGGAGGAGGAGGAGGAGAAATTGGCTTTGAGTAATTACTCTGGCAATATGCAGATTGGATTGCATTTGCATATTTGACACTTGGCAATTCTGAAAGGTCCCTGGAAATGAACTATCATAGATGTGGGACTGCTGAGGATTTTCTGCCCAGAAAATATTCTTAATTGGTGACAAAGGGCTTCTAGATGGTATTTTGGGAAGAATTCTCGATAATAAGGGTCACCAAACCTGGCAACTTTTAAGACTTGTGGACTTCAATTCCCAGAATTGTCCAGCCAATTGAAGTCCACAAGTCTTAAAAGTTGCCGGGTTTGGAGATCCCTGCTCTATGACCTGAGGCTAGAACTGTCCAGGGCCACTTGGATCCCATCAGGCCCTCAGTTCAGATTTCCCACCCAGAAGAGGTGCAGTAGTAACTCTCCTGAGGACAGCCCCTTAATGAATTATTATTATTTTATTATTATTATTATTTATTAGACTTATAAGCCGCTCTTCTCCAGGGGACCCAGAGCGGCTTACAACATAGATAAATAACAATCGCATTTAATAAGTCTAATATAAATTAAATTAAGATGATCATAAAGTTAAAACAATACCCCAAATTTTTTAATAAAAAACATTCATCCAACATTCAACACCAATCATTCCCAGATCTGCCGACACAAATAAGTTTTTAATGCATCAAGATTAATGTTTTTTGGGTTTAGAGTCCATTGAACTTTCTTTTATGGGATCCACCTGAGAGAGGAAGTCTTCAAGTTAAGAGAAGAGGGAGTCCAACTGTGTTAGGCTTCAACTCCCATCATCCTCAGCCAGCAGAGCTTCTGCAGTTTGGGAACAGCATCCCCCGGGTTAGAAAAAGCTGTTCTCAGCTGACATTGTTGTATCTACGCTGATTCTTTAGGTGCTTGTTGTAGGTTTGCAATTGGTTGCCTTTCTAACTCACTGAGATTGGTGGACCTTGAGAAAGCAGGTCCACAAGGCAGAATAAAGACAACACAGTTAAATAATGAAATAGTTCCCATGTTTGTGGAAACAAGGTGGGCTTGGGCAGTCTGCCTTTTTGTCTCGCTCAAAGAGTCCCAAAATGCACCTGGGCTAATCTCTGAAGGGCATTTTGACCCTGACTTGCCTTGTAGCCTTGAATGATTCCGTTCTGGCTGTCAACGGGAGGGGGGTCCCAGGTGATCTCCAGCTGGCTTGCAGACACGGCACTGATGTGGATATTCTGGGGAGGCATTGCGGGAGCTTGGAAAAGAAAGAGGAGAAAAGAGATTGGGAGAGCATTGAGGAGGCATTGATTCGGCAGTATCATCTTTAGAAACTCTGCCATCATCTCCAAAAGAATTCATTTACAATATCCTTCCTTCCTTCCTTCCTTCCTTCCTTCCTTCCTTCCTTCCTTCCTTCCTTCCTTCCTTCCTTCCTTCCTTTCCTTCCTTCCTTCTTCCCTCCCTTTCTTCCTTTTCTGCAGATCACCAAGAAAGCAGAGATTGAAATCCAACTGTTGATGTGTCTCGTAGTCATCAATTTGGGAAACACAGTCTCATTACCAATGAACAATTTGTGACTGACTGGAAACAGTGGATAGACTATATCCAAGAGAGACACCAATCAAACAGAATGCAGCGGGCGTTCAGCTAAGGATCGATGGGAGGAGGGATGAAGGGCTAACAAATCAAATGTTTACAAAAACTAACACCCAACGTTGAATGTATATGTTCTATAACTAACGCCTCTTAACATAACCTTAGCACTAAGGTTGTTTGCTTTAATATTGTTAAAGTAGACTGAATCTCTACCTCAGGATATGAAACTTTTACCTCAGGATCTCGGGTTGGGGACCATAAAAGATTGCACTAGTAATGGGATGAAGTCAACTTAGAAGCGCAAACGCACAATATGCGATAGACTAGATACAGTAGATAGACCATATGTAAGAGAAACACCAATCAAACAAAATGTATTCGGAGTATACTTGAAGATGTAGGGGAGGAGGGGAGAACGTTTACTAAAACAAATGTTTACAAAGATTAATACCTAATGTTGTATGCTATGTTCTAGGATGACTGCTTAGCAATAGGATCTTATGTTTAATGTTGATCACATTAATATTGAAACAGATAGGGGAAACACCAATCAAAATAAAATGTAACGGGAGTATAGTTGAGGCTAGACGCGAGGAGTGGGGGAAAAAGGCTTACTAACGCAGACGTTTTCAAAGACTAATACTTAGTATTGTATACCAGGCGTCATGATGATTGCTGCATAATAGGTTTTTATGTTCAATGTTGATTGTTTTAATAAAAGAATTTTTATAATAAAAAAAAGAAAAAGAAAAAAGAAAAAAAAAACCAGGAGAAGAAAAAACGGGAGATGCATTCTTTCCGGAGTCCATTGTCAGTGGAAATCCCTCCCCCTCCCCAACAGTGGTACTCTCTTCTCTTGAGGGTTTACAAACGCTTTGTAGAAGCAACACAAACATTTTCCCGGTAAGCTGGCATTTGGAAAGCCTGATCCAAGTGGGGGGATTTAATTTGATTGGCATTTTAGGCCTCTTAATTATCTGCTAGAAATGAATGGTGGGACCTAAGTAGGATAAATAAATGCATGTTATTTTGATGGCCTAGATTAGCCAGTAAAACAGAAAAGCCCAACCAGACTTGCTTTCTCCTAACCACCCAATCAACTTTGGCAGATGTGCACAACTTCTCCAGCACTGTTGCTGCCTTCAATGTCACCTTTAGGATCTTTGCTTCCACCTCCAAAGGAACTCATTTGTTGCAGGATCCAACAAACCAATTTCTTGGGAGGTCTCCAGGACCACAGGTTTGTTCTTCCAAGCTTTCAGACTCGTGCTGGAGCCCATCCTTGGGGAACACACTCTGGAGAGGGAGAAGTTCCCTGGGGATGGGCTCCAGCATGAGTCCAGAAGCTTGGAAGAACAAATTTCTGATCCCGGGGATTGACTCAGATTGGATCCTTCAACATTATCCTGGGACATTTATATTGCCTTCATTCCCCAATTCATCCATCAGATATTTCCATCAACTTTCCAATATCCTTCCTTCCTTCCTTCCTTCCTTCCTTCCTTCCTTCCTTCCTTCCTTCCTTCCTTCCTTCCTTCCTTCCTTCCTTCCTCGCTCCATTTCCTTCCTTCCTCCCTTCCCTCCCTCTCCCATCTCCTTCCTTCCTTCCTTCCTCCTTCCTTCCTCTTTTCCTCCCTCCCTCGCTCCCTCCCTCCCTCGCTCCATTTCCTTCCTTCCTCCCTTCCTTCCCTCCCTCTCCCACCTCCTTCCTTCCTCCCTCCCTCCCTTGTTCATTCCTCTTTTCTTTCCTTCCTTCCTTCCTTCCTTCCTTCCTTCCTTCCTTCCTTCCTTCCTTCCTTCCTTCCTTCCTTCCTCCCCTTCCCTCCCCTTCCCTCCCCTTCCCTTCCCTCATCTTTCCTTTCCTTTCCTTTCCCTTCTTTGGAGATGCATGCTTTCGGTATCCCAAGCTGATTTGAGCGTGGATAACCAGAGGCAACCATCTCTTCCAAGATAGCTAAGAGAGCCAAGCACAAACCGTTTCTGGCCTGCTAAAGGGATGCCAATAACATCTCTCCACAGTGCCAGAGAGCAGAACTCTGCTTGCTCGATGCTCATTCAATGCCCCACAAATGGAATCACAAACCATTTGCTACTCAAAATGAGGGTCCAATTATCTCCCTCTCTGGTGGCTTCTTCCTTTATAGGCTCTGACCTTCATAAGGCACGTTATTATTATATATTTTTATATTTCCTCCTCCATTTCTCTCTGGGGTTATAAAATAAAATAATAATTAACACCCACTCTGCCTGACACCAACTATTTATTTTGTTCTAACTGGGCTGCTTCCTTATTACTGCTGCCCACCCTGCCGTTAATGGAAATGTTAATAACCAGCGCCAGGTTGTTGTGACAGATGCTTGAGCTCATTATCAGAAATTCTTATTTACCGCTCCATTAAACGATAGAATCACACACCCAAAACAGATGGGGGGGGCGAGGAGGGGGGAGAGAAAAGGGAAAAAAGAAACAATTCCATGAAACTAACTGGGAAGAATTGGAGCAATTGCATTGGTCATCCAAAACATAAAAAGATAGATAGATAGATAGATAGATAGATAGATAGATAGATAGATAGATAGATAGATAGATAGATAGATAGATAGATAGATAGATAGATAGATAGATAGATAGATAGATGGATGGATGGATGGATGGATAGATAGATAGATAGATAGATAGATAGATAGATAGACAGACAGACAGACAGACAGACAGCTTATTAAGTGAATTGACCATACCAAATACATAAAACTCCTAAAAATATAAAGAAATACAAAGAAAACAATAGGGCATGTTCCTAACAAGACATCAACCCTACAGTTAACTCCAGTTTGATCTAGATATTATGCTCTCTTTGTGATGGCCTTTGAAATAAAGCATGCAAACCATCAATAAAAAGACTTGGCATGCATGACAAGTTGGCCCTTTGCAAGGTAGGGAAAAAAAGGTTAAAAAGCAAAATGCAAAAAAGCATAGCAATTGGGGGGGAAAGGAAGAGGAAGGAAGGAAGGAAGGAAGGTGAAAGGGAGGGAGGGAGGAGAGACGGAGGGAGAAAGGAAGGAAGGAGAGAGAGAGAGAGAGAAAGAAGAAGGAAGGGAGGGAGGGAAGGAAGGAAGGAAGGAGAAAGGGAGGGAGGGAGGAAGGAGGGAGGCAGGGAGAAAGGAATGAAGGAGAGAGAGAGAAAGAAGAAGGGAGGGAGGGAAGGAAGGAGAAGGGGAGAAGGGAAGGATTAAATGATAGTGATGATACTAATTAAGTGACTATTCTTTTATGAACATGTTTTCTCAAGACATTTCAGTTCCTTGGGGTGCTCACTGAATACACCTACAGATACTGAAAATGACAGATATATTTGATGTACAAGAAAAAAAAAACGTTCAGCCCCCTCCTCTCCAGATATACAAAATGCCCCCTCTCTATCCCATCTTTTCTCTGAGCACAGCATGAAAGCACCCCCCCCCCCTTTCTTTATCTTTGCACAAACCCAAGAAATGAATTTGACTTTTTAACGCTGGTTGCAAGAGCACGTCTTTCCCTCTACAGAATAGGTTGTCGGCGCTTCCTGGTTTTTCTCTTTGTCCGTGGCGAGAAAGAAACATCCATATGGATTTTTCTTAAATAACTTTTAATCCCGAAAATCTTTTTTTTTTTGGTGGATAAAAAAGAGACATCCCACCCCCTGCAGGGGTGTTACACAAGTGGGAGAGGAAATTGCTTCTTTTCCACTTTGCCGGCTGGATTGACAGCTGGGGGCTCATCGATAGATAATGATTCAAAGAAAGTGAGATGAATTAAGGGCTGATTTTCAACAAGAAGCCCATCGATTGCAGCCTTGTTCCCAAACTGGGTGCCTACAGCACAAGTACATCTTTTTATATGCTTATTCTTGCACTTCTCGGTTCAGATGTGCTCCAGCTGTTTGCTAAGCTAAAAGGCCGATGCTCGCTTTTCATCAACGAAACAGCCAGGTCTTCAGAAGAAGGATGAGTTTTTGGGTTGGTTTGGGTTTGTTTCTTTTTTCTTTTTGGTCTACGTGCTGCTGAATTTGATGGGGAGAGCAACTCATTTCTCTTTTCAAGGAAGCAGAACCTTTGGAAATATTTCTGGGGTTCTTTGAAGAACAGTGGGGTCCTGGTTGATGCTGACCACTTGGATTGAGGATGACGGCTTACTGCAGAAAAACAGGCTGAGCTGGAAGGCGGGGTTAAATGTGCTATCAGTCTGGAGACATTGCATTGCCACAAAAGACCCTAGTGTCTAGGTAGCAATAATAAATTCTTAAGTGCTTTGAACTCAGTGAGTGTTCCTAGTTGCTTTGTACCTGACATTTATAGACATAATACTATTGGTATGTAGTTTAGAACAGCAATCTCTCCCCTCCAAAGGATGAACAAGTTTTGGTTCTCCAAGCCTTGCTGGACTACAACTTCTCTTGGCCATGATGTGGAAACAGCTGGCTTTTATAAAGCATAATGTATCCATGTTCCATCCATGTTCAGGAGCATCATTCTTTGGTGAACAGACAAGGAGGCACATTTTCCCCCCAGCTCCTCTGCTTTTCCGAGGTGTGGTGGACTCCATAAAACTTGATCTCACCTTGTCTACTTGCATATTTTCGGAGATTAAAATGGCACCACCCCAAACAAGTGTGAGCTGTTGGAATCAGAGCAATTAGTTAATTGACTTGTTTTATCTACACAATTTAACATAGTTGCCTCTTCTTCGGGGAGCAGTTTTGGAATCAAAGCTGTTAATCAGGCAATTATTAAGGAGAGCAGAGACAAATCCAAAGCCTTACCTAGGCAACAAGGAAGTTCCTGGGTAATTTGCCCAGGAATTCTCTTCATCATTGCCTAAAACTGCCCTCATGGTGGGAGATGGGGGACTTTCTGAATTATTTCAGCAGCCAGGAAGTGCAAAAGAAAAAGTGCTATTTTTATTAATAATATCAGAAGTGTAGAATATGTTCTTAAATGCAGTGAGATATCATCAGTATGCTGATGATACCCAGCTTTACATCTCCACCCCGTGTCATTTCAGTGAAGCAGCGGAAGTGATGTGCCGATGTCTGGAGGCTGTTAGGGTTTGGATGGGTGCCAACAGGCTCAAACTCAACCCCGACAAGACGGAGTGGCTATGGGTTCTGCCTCCCAAAGATAATTCAATCTATCCGTCCATCAGCCTGGGGGGGGAGCTTTTGACCCCCTCGGAGAAGGTCCGCAACTTGGGCGTCCTCCTCGACCCACAGCTAAACTTGGAACATCATTTGTCGGCTGTGGCGAGGAGGACATTTGCCCAGGTTCGCCTGGTGCACCAGTTGCGGCCCTATTTGGACCGGGAGTCTCTGCTCACAGTCACTCATGCCCTTATCACCTCGAGGCTCGACTACTGCAATGCTCTCTACATGGGGCTACCTTTGAAAAACGTTCGGAGACTTCAGGTAATGCAGAATGCAGCCGCGCGAGCAGTGTTGGGCCTGCCCAGAAATGCCCACATCTCAGCATCACTCCGTGAGCTGCATTGGCTGCCTATTGGTCTCCGAACGCAATTCAAAGTGTTGGTTATGACCTATAAAGCCCTACATGGCATCGGACCAGGTTACTTACGGGACCGCCTGCTGCCTCACGAAACCCAGCGACCGGTTAGGGCCCACAGAGTCGGCCTTCTCCAGGTCCCGTCGGCCAGACAGTGTCGCCTGGCGGGGCCTAGGGGAAGGGCCTTTTCTGTTGCGGCCCCGGCCCTCTGGAATCAACTCCCCCCGGAGATCCGTATCGCCCCCACCCTCTCCGCCTTTCGTAAACTACTAAAGACCCATCTCTGCCGGCAGGCCTGGGGCGGTTGACATCTTGCCCCTAGCCAGTGTATGTCTGTGTGTACGTTTGCTGAATGAATGGTTCTTAATTTAGGGGTTCTTCTTTTTTATATTTTTATATATGTACAGTTTAGTTTTTATTGGATTTCTATTTATGCTGTAAGCCGCCCTGAGTTCCCGGAATAGGGCGGCATAGAAATTTAATAAATAAATAATAAATAAATAAATAAATTCAGATGAAGGTTGATCCTGTGACTACACAGATATGAGAAACCAACCTTTGGACATTTAGAAATACTTTGGTAGGAGATGACTGGGTTGAGGCCAAGGGAGGGGTCAAGAGCGTCATCAGTCTTGAGTCCCTTTGTGTCCAGCCCATCTTGAATCCCATTGACTCTTATCTACCGGCAATGCCCTTTGACTATTAGTAGTTCAGGTTCTTGTAGAACACTTAAGTTTGCAATAAGCCTGTCTTCATTTGAACCATGTTGGCTCCTGGTTTCCTGCACTTGACAAATTTACATAGACTATGTAGAGAAAAATGTCTCCAAGCAAGGATTCAGCTTGTCGGGGGGACATGGCAAGGCTCTCAAACTTTATGAGCAGTATGAAGATGGGGTATCTTCATAGTGATCTGTGGTTCCTCTCTTGTCTTCCATCTGGAGGTGAGGAAAGATCAATAGGCTTCTGAGGTCCACTTGGACCAACCCTGGAACCAATGAGGCTGAATTCTATGCAAAAGTGAAAAATTCTGTGTGAAAGTGATTAACAGTTCAGAAGAAGTGGCTTTCCAGGGGGAACCAGGCAATTTCAAAGCTATTCCTTTCACACTTTCTTTCTGCTGGCCACAGCTAAGGCTGGGGAGGACTTGACCCACACCCTACTGGACAAAATCAAATTCCTTTGGTATGGAGGCGCCTTCTAGCTGCACAAGATCACAAACCCCAGCGCTTAACCAAGAGTTAAACAAGGAGCCGTACCTCCGCCACACAACCCAGTGGAGTCATGCTGAGCGCTGCTCATGAGTCATATTAACAGCTCAATGAGCTTTTAATGAAGCACTCAGCTGCTGCAGCAGCCGGACCAAAGCAAATGATTGCTTTGCATTTCCAATCTTATCGGTGAGGAATTAAGGGTGGCAGATAAAAGGCTTCAACAAACGTCTCAATGGGAATGTGTTTTCTTGGTGTTTTAAGACTGCGGACTTGCAAATGGGTCTGGAAGTAGAATGTGGACTCCGCAAACCTTTATAAACCCAGTGGACATTGGAAGACCTAAGGAGCTGCAAGTTCCCTGGGATCACGCAGCTGCCCTTAGGTAGATACTCTCAGGTCATGGGGAAAAAAAGATGCATTAATTTAAGGCAAGGGTGTCCAACCATGGCAATTTTAAGACCTGTGGACTTCAACTCCCAGAATTCCCCAGCCAGCCATGCTAGGAGTTGAAGTTGAAGTCCACATGTCTTAAAGTCTCAAAGTTGCTAAGGTTGGACACCCCTAGTTTAAGGTGTTCCCCAGAGATGCTGAACGCACACTTCATTTTGATGTGCATAATGTTGTCAGAATGCAGGGTGCTATAAATCTGAGCACACTGCACATTGCCACTGCAGAAGGAGATCAGGGAAGCTTCTGTTTAGAAAAGATTAAAATGGAACCGAGGCACAAAAGTCATTTTTTATTTATCCTTCTCCCTTTTCTTTCCCTAAGTGACTTTCTGCCTTCCTTCAACCTTCCCCAAGAATCCCACGTTCACGTTCATTATCTAGGCTGCTGGCAGATGTCCTTGGACCACTTTCTGCTCCTTCGTAGCCAACCTGTTCCACCACAGACCCTCTGGGGAAATCAGGGGACATTATTTCCTGGGCTCTGTCCTGAAAAACAAGCCTCCTGCAATTTATTTATTTGATTTGTCTCCTGCCTTTCTCATCCCCTGGCTGACAAGAGATAAAATAGAGCTTCTTTTAAGAAAGCCAACAAACAGATGCTCAATTGATGTCGAAGGTTCCTACGGTAGGTAGGAAAACAAGTCAGGGAACGACAGCCCCAGACTATTTCCACAGCCACGTGGGTTTGCCAGCAACAGGGAAGCAAATAATTACAGTCAATGGGAGGAGGACGTCTTTGCTTTCGGCTCGTTCAAGATGAAGACAGAAGAGGCGAAGTCGGTAAAATGAGGACCCAGATTGCTGGGGGAAATATCTATAAAACTGCTTACAGAGGGCTGTAAAGCACTGTGTAGCAGTATATAAGTCTAAGTCAGTGTTTCTCAACCTTGACAATTTTAAGGCATGTGGACTTCAACTCCCAGAATTCCACAGCCAGCAAAGCTGGCTGTGGAATTCTGGGAGTTGAAGTCCACATGCCTTAAAATTGTCAAGGTTGAGAAACACTGGTCTAAGTGCTAGTGCTATTGTTCATTTTTGACTATTTTGCACAGCTGCCCTTGTGGTGACCAGATATAGTAGTGTTGGCTGTGTCATCAGTTTCTGGGCTACCTGTACTGGAATTTTGCCCCCAACTGGTGCAACCTGGTCTGAGGAACCTCAATAGAAGTCCTTCTTCACTGTTCATTTGTTGGAAAGGCGTTCTAGGGCGTTCTAAGAAGACCAGCAAAAAGAGCACGTGTAAGATGTATTCTACTCCTTTTTGTATTCTTTTGGAAAACATGGCATATATCATTGTTCAACGCATGTAGAATTCTATCTACATGGTTTGGCGAGTGGAAGATGAACCGATTGGAAAATTCTACCAGCGGTTCCTCAAGTTTTAGAAACCGTTCCACAGAGAACAGGGCTGATTAATTTATGGAGTTTAGGAAGACGACAACAGAGCATTAGCTCAATGTTTGAAATGAAAAGGTCTGGAAGAGGTCAGGCCTGAGATGTCTCGAAATTTAATGAGAATATAATGTAAGTAGTGCTAGAACTTGACATGAAATCTTTTGTGTTAAATTCAGATGATCAGCGAAATTTAAGAGAAAGAAGATTGATGCTGAAGGTACACATAGAATTTATTGTGAGGATCTTCCTCCAAAGGAAAGACGTGAGTTTGCAGCCATGAAAGTAGCCACCTTCTAGAGCAAAGAGACTCAACAACCATGTGTGAACCTGGCCAGATTGGAAAAAGGCAGAGGATGTGATCCACCATGCAGAACATAATGACAGTTTGGCAGCCTAATTGATGCCTGAACTATCTCTGCCTTCCATATGTGATACCTAAAGGCCACCATCAGTGATGGACAAGATAGCATTTGGCTTGGTGGATCACAACCTCTTTAGAACTTCATCTGTGCTAGACTATTTGGGAAAGGCAGCAGTGGGAGCCCTTTTATGAAATTGCCTGAAACCTCTCTCTTCTACCGTCACCCCATTAATACCAATATTAGCTGAGCAAATTAACACCCGATACTTATTTCTGAAAGACAACTTTTCATTTATATGTATAGCATGCTCCCATTTCTCCTCCTCTCTGAGGTTCTCAAGATGGTTACCTTGCATGTTTTCAGATTTCCGCTTACCTGCTTCTCCAACGTAGACTTCCACAGGGGCACTGGCCGGGCTTTCCCCAATAATGTTATATGCTGTCATGACCACTTCATACCTCTTGTACTTTTTCAGCTCTAGAAATGTAAATAATTTGCATTACCGGCTAGCATCCTCTTTAACAAGCCCCAGTAGAATTTTCCAGCTCTTGTCCTCCTGAAGCATACCAGGGGATCACTGTCCCAAAATGTGGTTGAACATCCTTTACTTGCAACTCCTAAGATGATACTTTCTAGAAAACAGACAACTGGACCAGCATCTCTCAACCTTAGTAGCTTGAAGATGGGTGGAATTCTAGGAGTTGAAATCCACATGTTGGTTGGGGAACTCTGGGAGTTGAAGTCCACTCTTCTGAGAGTTGGAGTACACTCATCTTCAAGTGCCAAGGTGGAGAAACATTGCCCCAGATGATTAAAAAAAATCTTTGAGAGATGGCCCTCTTTGAATATGCCAACCTTAAAGTTGCTCATATCTGCAGACTTTCGGATGAGACATCCATGAGTGGCCTCTCCTTACCATCCTGCAAGTTAATACTGGAGGAAGCTGTCTGGGCTGATGGTGGAAACTAGCTGATAGAGAACTCCATCGTTTGATTCATCAGAAGATCTACCCAGCTGGACGACAGTCCAAATGGGTCTTCTGTAAACAGCTCCAGTGCTAAGCTTGCCTCTTAAAACAAAGCCACCGTCAAAGCTACAATACCCAGCTTGGTATTCTGGGGGAGGAGGGAGTGATGGAGGATTTATTAGAGAGTAAAAAAAAGCATAAACTTGGGAGATTTAGTGGAGTGAGACTGCAATGTCTTTCTTGTGCTGCAATCAGGGCTCTGGAAAATCACCAGCACCGACGTTCAGTTGCAACCCTTTGTGAGCTAAAACAAGGAAGCTGCACTGACAGATACAAGAAAGAAATGACAGCACACTGCAACACATTAAAAAAAAAAACACCAAGCCTGGACAGGGAAGGAAAGAAAGTGTGTGCCTGTGTATATGTGTCTCTCTCTCTGTGTGTGTCTGTCTGTGTGTCTGTGTGTCTGAGAGAGAGAGAGACAGAGAGAGAGAGAGAGAGAGAGAGAGAGAGAGAGAGAGAGAGAGAGAGAGAGAGAGAGAGAGAGAAACAGAGAGAGAGAGAGAGAGACAGAGACAGACAGAGAGAGAGAGACAGAGAGAGAGAGAGACAGAGAGAGAGAGAGAGAGAGAGACACACACACACACACAGAGAGAGAGAGAGAGAGAGAGAGAGAGAGAGAGAGAGAGAGAGAGAGAGAGACAGAGAGAGAGAGAGACAGAGAGAGAGAGGTGGGGAGGGAGAGAGAGGAGTATTCTGGCTGTGGTGTAATTAATAACCAAACAAGCATGATAGCAAGAAGACCAAATTTCATGCCTTTTACCCCAGAGGCCTTTGCGTCATCCTTGAAGTTCTGGGGATTTGCATATTCAAATCAGGCCACCTATCTTTACAGAGAATATGGATCACCTGAAGAAGCCCACCAGCAAAATACAACTCAGGAGCTTTGCTGGAAATCTCCGAGAACAGGGCCGGTCTCCGTTCAGAGGTGTTTTACTTGCAAATTCGTTTTCGTTTTTTTTCCTGCAATGTGTGAACTACCCTTCAGCTCTGCTAGCACCACTGTTGCCTTTCATTGCAGACTCTCATCCCAGGAAAGGCTCTGCGAGATTGATAATGAGGCCCTTCTAATTTCAGATTTCCTAAAGTGCTCGCAAATATTCTGCCCACGTAACTCAGTCAGACACCGGTGTGTTGCCTGCCGGTTCCAGGTAGACAGACAGCTGATGGTATCTAATTTACTGCTTACATTTTGTCAGCATAATAAATAAAACCACTTGATATATTGTAGGAAACTGACAGTTTTATGGGAATCTGAAACTCCCGCCAGTTAATACACAAGGACTTATTTCCCCCCCCCACCTTGCTTGCCAGGGATGTGATGTATTTCCAAGCAATCTGCAGGAAAATGGCATTTGGGCATGGCAGTATTTGGGGAGGGGGGGATCCAGGGGGAATGCTAGAGTAGAATTGTAGTGTAGTGGGCAGAGCTTATGGACGTTCATGAGGGATGGAAGCCGAGAAGGTTCAGGGCTTAGTATGAAAACAGAACTGGAGATGTCGGCAGTCTTATGGGCTGGGGGAGAGTAGGATTCTCAAGAACCAGAATCTAAGGTGTAGAGGACCACCTAGGTCAAACACAGCACCTGCAACACACCTGGTTCACCCAAGGTGACTCTTTTCCAAGAGGACCCTTTTCTGAACCTAGGTTTCCCCTATCCAGTCATATCTGACTCTAGGAATTCCTGAACCAGCATGGAGGAACTGTGGCTCTTTTATGACTCGTGGACTTCAACTCCCAGAATTCCTGAGCCAGCCACACTGAGGGGAAAGGGAGAGGTTTCCATGCTGGCTCAGGAATTCTGGGAGTTGAAGTCCACGAGTCATAAAAGAGCCAAGGTTGCCTACCCCTGATATAGGGGATGGTGCTCGTCTCTGCTTCCTAGCCGAGGGAGCAGTGTTGTGGCCAGAATGACTATATGCTGATTATGTGGCCAGAATGACTACACGCTGAGGAACACTGGTACCTTCCCACCAAAGTGGTACCTATTTATCTGCTTGCATTTGCATGCTTTCAAACTGCTAGATGGATAGGAGCTGGGGCAAGAACGGAAGCTCACCCTGTCGCATGGTGCCCGGGTCTCGAACCCGGCTTCCCAGCTTTCCCAGCCCTGCAAGGGGTTACATCAATGAGTAGTCCTAGTTAACTTACTTGTTAATTCGTAGGTTGTTAAGTCTGAGCTGCTGTTCACAGCCTTGAAGATGCTTTGGGCTATTCAAGGAAAGCAAAGAATCAGAGGACAAGGTTAGCAATTATTGCCAATTCCACATGGTTCCAGCAGTTTGAGGTGATGGTGTTGGGTGCAGGCAAAGTTCAAAGCAAAGACCCCTCCAGGCCCCTCCAGCCCCCTGGCTATATAAGTCAGCCCTCTTCCCAGAGAACTTGCTGAAAGATCCTCAAACTGGAGGGCTTACTCAGTTATCTTACCGCACAGGAAGAAATTATGGAGATGGATGCTATAAAGCAATGAGAAATGTCTGGAGAATGACTGAGCAAACACAACTCTGTTCTAAGGAGAAGAGAAAGAGGAGATTTCTCTAGAAGCTTTTTATTCTTAGGCCTTCCAATGAGGAGATAGTATCCCTCCCTCCCTCCTTCCCTCCCTCCCTCCCTCTATCCATCCATCCACCCATATTCCTAGCCATCCCTCCATCTTACCATCTTACCATCCCTCCATCCAAATCCTCACTCCCAGTTATTACACTGGTGGTTGCTAAAGGCTCGTGGTTGTGTCCAATTTCTTTAAAGGACTTGAAACACATATATATATTCCCAATTCTAGCCTTTTGGTTCCCATTGCAGTCCAGCTTCTTGAGGACACAGCAGACACAGTTGGGACCTTGCTATGGAAGACGATCTGGTCTTCTCTTCTTCTTTGCCCTTCACTCCTTCCTTGCCCTTCCTTGCCCCTCCCCCAAAGATTAATTTGATGTATTAAGAATGCTAGTTCTAGATACCAGATTTACAACCAAGACTCAAACTGGGGGGGGGGGGAAGCAGAAAGCAAGAAATAAGAGAGGTTGGGTAAAAGAGAGAAGAGAGAAAAGAGAGAAAAAACCCAATGGATCAGTTGCCAGTCTGACAGCCAGCTAGTAGAATGAATTTGAGAGTGTGCACATTTTTTTCCATACTCCATCAACTGTTTTAATATTTGTTCATCTGACTGCAAATGACAAACCATTCATCACACATTAAAACAGCCCAAATAATTGGCTCCATACCTGTAATTTCTGCTCGCAAAGCTGATGGGTTTTTAAGGACTTTGGACTCTGTTCCTGGCCCAGCGTTTTCAGGTTCGAGCTCCCGATAATAAATACGATATCCCAAAAGAAGGCCATTTAGACTCTCTACTTTTGGAGGCTGCAAAAAATGCCCATGAAAAGGGTTAAGTCGCAACATATCTCTGATAATTCACAAAAAAAATGCCACTAAGAAATACAGACATATGTATTTCTAGACAATGATGATATATCTGGGTGCTGGTTCAAAATATTTTGCTGCATTACATGATCAAAACTTCCATTTGGAATATCTTGCAAAGTTGAGATGCCGTAGAGAGATTATCCATCAACCTGGACAGGACATCTCTAGTGATCTTTGGAGTCAAGAGACAAGCTGAGATGAATAGGCCAGGATCAATGGGGAGGATGCTGAGGTACAATCTGCACTCTCGGTCTTGAAGAGTTCTTTGGAGGACTCTGAAAGAAGCTCTCCTCAGCCCAACAATGTTCACCCACTGGTGTCAGGGTGGTGTTAAAAGGCAGGAGAAACGAGGTGGATCCTCTGGAACATCAGTTTCCTCAAGGAACAGCAATCATCTCCTGTCTTCTGACGATCTCCTGAAATTGTCCCCATGAATTAGAAACCTGGCAAGTCTAGAAAGATTGAGAAGGATCCAGAGAGGCAATTTCCTCTGCTGACACAGGTTATTCATCAGGATTTAGCTAGGCAAGCTCAAGAAGTCAATCAAGGTGACGAAGTTAGCTTTCCTTCAACATTCCAGCCACAAGGCTGCTCCTAAGGTAATCTGCTTCATCTCAAACTTTACAGAGTTGATCTCTCAGGGCCCAGTTCTTATCACTCCCCAGGGAGTGGGAGTAAGGAGCTACATCATTAATCTGCAGCAGGCCTTAACTTTGATTTATTGTTCTCCGTCCCCTCATTTCAGCTTGGTGGTCTCCAGAACATACCTTTTGTACACTGCTAAGTCATTTGCTTGCGGCCATGTTTTCTGATAGTCTGGGTGAGTATCCCTTATGTTCACTTAATTAAAAATTAGATATGAAGAAGAGAGGGGTTGGGAAAAGGTGATT